>JADKLZ010003135.1:5633-17295 GCA_021533235.1 Biomphalaria straminea | reverse complement strand
TACAACAGCGTTAAAGGCTTATCCAGAATGTAGGCTACGTTCTTAACCCTATATGGCGTAATGTAGCATATTTGATACAAACCCCCAAAAAGTCGAATTAATTATTTATTTAGAACTCTTTTGTAATAAAGTTGGTGGTTTCCGTAACTTTTAGGCGAATTAAATCATAGGCAACTTCCGTTTCCCGTTTCTTTAATCAACATGGCATGGTTTTATGCATCAGAAGTGAATTAAATTGTGCTAATTTGTATTTCCTCTAGAGGTAAGATATTGCTGTGACCCTGTTCCCCCCTGACTAACCATTTTTTCCACGTGCGAAGTACGGTGATTTTTGTTTATGCTTTGGAGCGTAAATGACCTTAACTATGATAGTGTATAAATGTGTTCAGAAACTTGAGTTATGAGTTGTTGTTTTTGTGTGGGTTTGACCCGGACACTTACGAGTTTGAAATAAAGGTAGATCTCGGCAGAATGTTGAGTGAAATAAAAGAGGAACTTCTAGGGTCAATGCGAGCAATGGCTACTGGTCTAAAAACTAATCTGGAGGAATTCAGAAGTGCGTTAAGGGAGGAAATAGCCGCTGTGAAGTCACAGCTTACTGTAGAGATGGAGCAAAAGATTAAAGCCCTTAACGACGAGGTCCAGGCATTGAAGGTCGAGCTGGGTAAGGTGCAACGCATAAAAACAAATTCAGGAAGGAGCGAAGCAATTTGGAAAGTCAAGCCACCCATTTTTGATGGTTCAGTCTCGTGGACAGTCTATAAAAGACAATTTGAGGCGGCTGCTAAAGTGAACGACTGGAGTACGAACGAGGAAAAATCTACTGGATTAATGTTAGCTCTACGAGGGAAGGCTTCTGAATTGTTACAGGTAGTTAACGACCAGCAAGATTACGAGGCCATTGTTAGAACAATGGAATTGCGATTTGGAGACGAGCACATGAAGGAGGTTTATAGAGTGCAATTAAAGACTCGGCAGCAAAAACCAGGATAGACTTTTCAGGAGTTGATGGCGGATATTGAACGACTGGCACGCCTGGCTTATCCAACATTGACCCAGGAGATCTTACACGTGCTCATAACGGACGCATTTATTGATGGTGTACGTCACCCCGAATTGAAGAAGGCTATCAAAATAAGTGGAAAAAGAGAGGCAAGTGATGCTTTGATATACGCCTTATCTTTTGAGGCAGCTAAAGATTCATCAAAAACGACCCATTTCAGTCGGGGCCTTCATGTCCAGGAGGAGGACCTCACGCATATCATTAGACAAGTAGTGGAAACTATAGATGACCGACGGTCTCAGCAAATGCCCAGACCAAACAGACCTGTCGTTCACTGCTGGAATTGCAATGCTCCTGGCCACATTCAGAGAAATTGTACTCGAGGATATGCAGGCCGACCAAGAGAGAGAGATGGATTGGATAGTCAGCGGACCTACATCCAATCTCAGAACCAGGAAAACTAGATTCTGCCGGTCTCTTGGGGCGGAGACAGCCAGCGAGATTCCCAGGAAGCCCTAGGCTTATCATCCCAGTGGCCGTGCTAGGAACAAATAGAAGTCTGAGAGTACAGGGGAAAATAGGAGTTCATTTCTGCAGATTTCTATTAGATACTGGCGCATCAAGATCGATAATTCATCCTAGTCTTATTAAGAATAACGTGATTCGTGAAATAAGTGGCTATTCTATAAAAACTGCTAGTGGAGAACTTTTGCCAGTTTTAGGGCAGATCACTGTAAAGATTGAGATTGCCAATCTTCATTTTAGTCATGAATTTTTGGTCGCCAATATTATCGACGAGTGTATTCTGGGACTAGATTTCATGCAGTTATTTGGACTCACCTTGAACATTGGGGTTGGCACAGTGCAGTATGGAAATCTTGAAATTCCGTTGCTGGGGAACGACATGGAGGACAATGGAGAACAGATAATGAGGGTATTGATAACGCAAGGTACCAGCATACCCGCACAGCCTGAAGCCATTACATGTGACACAATAGACTGTAATGTTCCTGTGTCTATCAGAAGCCTTATAGAGCAGTCAGAGGAAGCGCGTAGTAGACTGCCATTGAGGAGAATACTGGTTGTTAATAGAAACGACCAAAGGATTCCTGTTCGGGTTAAGAATTTCGACACTCAAGCTTGCAACCTTCAGAAGAAGAATGTTATAGCCACTTGTTGGCCAATGGAACTTATGTCATTGTGTGATGCGGTGGCCCCTGTAGGTAGTGCCTCGTCATGTAATTTTCGGGTTGGTAGGATACTTGGAGATGAGGGTGAGGATCTGTCGGAGGAAAAGTGCGGTGAGGTTAGGCTTGAGTTGCTGGAGTTTGGGGACCTCGTGCCAGACATTGAAAAGGAGCTCGGTCAGACTGATTTGGTGTTCCGGGACGAGGTTTTGTACCTGGATCTGTTGCACCAGTATTGTGAGGCGACCATCGTCTGTTCGGGACGAACAGAAGTAGGGAGGGGGAAGTGCTGTGACCCTGTTCCCCCCTGACTAACCATTTTTTCCACGTGCGAAGTACGGTGATTTTTGTTTATGCTTTGGAGCGTAAATGACCTTAACTATGATAGTGTGTAAATGTGTTCAGAAACTTGAGTTATGAGTTGTTGTTTTTGTGTGGATTCTTGACTGAGGTTTTGAGGATTGTTTTTCTATTGTGGTAATCATTCGGGGTATTGAGATTGGATTTGGAGATAGTGACGTTATTTCTATTTACCGGGGATATTGATTGATCAAAGTTGGATTGTGCTTCTGCAATCTGAGGATATCGGCGACCTGACAATCGGTGAGTTATTTTCTTTAGTTTAAGTCCACGTCGTAACAATATATTACATCACCATTTAATATTATAACCTAAAAACACTATCAAAAAAATATTTTCATAATGTAATGATAATAAATTAATAATTAAGCTAAAAAATTTTACTGTTATTATCAACGTTATTATTTCTAACGCATTTAACGGTATGTTGTAAATGTGCTACATTACGCATAAAGAGCATAATTGTTCGATGGATCAGCTGTAATGGTCGATCTAGTTATCCACAGATCTAGCTCTTTTTTATTGTACTATTGGCTGTCAAATAATTAAGAATAGTGTTTAATCACTTCAGTGGACAGTTTAAATGTATAGTTCTAACAGTTTACATTCAGATTATCTGAATAGATCTAAAAAAAAGTAAAAACAAATCATACATTTTCACTAGACTTAGACTAGACTCTAGATCCTTTGATCTTTTCAGTCTTTTGTCATTTTGGTTGTTTGTTTTATAACAATGCCTTATAGATCTAATCACTATTTTACATTTTTAATTTTCAGATCTAAAGATTGTCTATAGGTTCTCTGAATCCAAATAAATCTTCTATAGAGGAATCCTGAGCGTGAGATGACGACGAGCTCTCAAGTCTCTCAAGTAGCGTCAAAGATGCAGATATAAAAGATTACGAAGACCACTCAGGTAAAAATAAAATATTGAATAAATAATATAGATGCATATACAACATATTTCTACATTTATGAATATTTTTAATAATTAATTAAAGGAATATTCATTAAAAATTTTTATTTTTTTTTAATTTTAGGTAACTTCAAATGAATCTTTTGCGGATGTAGATGAGCCATCAGGACCTACCTATGGATAAAAGATATCTTTGGGAGAGAGACCACCTGGACATAAAAACAAAAGAAACAAAATGCTGGCTGCCTGATCATGTTATGTGCTTCGGAGTGCCATTGCGATGGCGCAAGTTCGAACCATCCCATCAATATCCTCTGTCGACCTGCTGGAATTTTTAGCTTGATGGAATAATAATTTCTAAAAAAACTTCAGAATTATGCTTATAAAAGAGATTAGTTTTACATAAACACTCAAAATCAACCAGGCCAGTAAGATCTTCTATTGATTATTTAAGGGGCTTTTAAAAATATTTTTATCATGCAGGCGGATTCATCGGTGACGCTTGATCTACATCCCGCATGCCATATACCAGGCTTTAATGGGTTAGTATCTGGTCTCTCAAAAGTCTTGCCTGTGCTGTATAATGAAGCCATGGATACACTCTGTTCATCAAATTCATTGTGGCCTGTGGTACACATTTTGGAAATTCATATTGCCCTATGTCGCGACCGCCACTGAATACATACATTGATCAAGCCAGCATTAAAATAAAGTTTGGACATTACTGAAAATTATTAAAACTATGTAACTCTGGTGAGTACATTTGATGATCTGCATCCAGTTATTATCCCAGGTATTATCCCTTGACTTAATTTATCAACAGAAATTTCAACACTTTGTAACAGCCGAGGCCAAGACTAATTATCACATTAATAAGAGATCTCATTTAAAGCTATACATTTGTGTGTATGTATTAAAATAGAGAATGATACTGTTATATTTTTTTTCCAAGAGATTTACTATTTCATTATTCTACGTTTTGTGACTATAATTATTTGGTTTCTAAAAAAAATATTTTTATATATAAATAGTAAAATAATATTTTTGAAATACTATTTTCATTAATTATTGGAATTATTATAATTATTTTTTTTATTTAGTACATTACTTGCAACATTTAAATAATATTAAATCTACCATTAAATATATATATATATAACATATCATGTCCAAATACCTTTTTATAAATGTTACATACCAGATGAATGTCTTTAAAAATTTTTTTTTTCATTATTTTGTACAAAGTGTATATACTTCTGCTGATTTAATTGTCACTAAATAAATGACTTTAAATAAATACCATAAAAGACATTTTAAAATCTGTTTTAAAATATGTTTTGTAATGTTTTTATAGGTATGTAGGGTTAGGAAAAATTTAACCACTTGTGCGCAATGTTGCAAATTTGATACAAAGCTATAACTTCTAAAATACTTTTTTTTTGGTTAAAAAAAGTTGTACTATGTATCTTATAGACCCCATATGATGACATTAATCGATAAAAAAAAAATTTTTTAACATCTATTTCAAAATGTTCGCCATATAGGGTTAACTAGTTTATTTCTTACCCACTAAAGGGTTTCTATTTTCAAACTATTTTCTTCCTTCATATTTACCTATCCTTTAGTCTTTTTAACCGTTAACACATCATACACGATCTGTAACCGTTTTTTTTTTAAATTTTCTCTGTCCTAAGCTTAGATAGAATTACATTTATTCAAAAGCCTGTACATTCTTCGATGTTGTATTCCCATCGCTTCCTCTGTCTTTCGTTTATACTTCCTGGTACTGTTACCTAAGAGATGTTCTTTATCAGTCTTCAGCACCTTGTGATGGAGCCATAGTGATTTTTTTTTTTATTTTATTTTTACAGTAGTTAGCATGTCCTCTTGTGGTTTATTTGTTGTATTAATAATGGTTCTAATGTCTTTAAATGTGATGTGACTTTTGGGAATAGCAGCTCTGATGTTTCTTTAGCATCTTTGTTCCAATGATACAATACTCTACTTCAGATCTGCAGTCAGCGTCCAAGTTTTAATGCGTATAGGAATGCGGCCTTGACCAAAGAACTCATCATCCTTATATTAGTGTTGAGGCTATGCCTTTATCTGTCCAGATTTTTTTTTTATAATTACAAGTGCTGCTATAGAATGTGCAACTCGGGCAAGAAGTTCAAATTTAATTATTATATCTGAGACAATAGCATCAAGGTCTTTTAATTACTGTCATTTGACTTCTTTCCGACACAAATACTGTACCTGTCTTAAAAGAGATGGAATCCCATTTGATCCTTGCATTTGCTGTCATGAGAAAACTGTGGAAAATCCGGAATAGTATCTTCGACTTCTAAGTTAAAATCAAACTAAATATTTTGTTTATGGCTTCTGTAATGCTACGTGGATTTAAAAATTGGTCTGTAAATAATGAGCTTGAAAGAAGAAATCAAGCATTTTAAAGTGTATTTGACAGATACTTCTAGGTTTGAAATACATTTTTTAAAAATATTCTTTTAATTATCAACACTGAAGCTAGCAAATGTGAGGAACGCTTCATTATTATGAAAAAAAGGAAGGAAGGCTGGTTTAGTCATCTTGAAAAGAGACAGAGAATTGAGCACATAAAAAAGAGTAGTCTCAATTAACTCCTTTACTACATCGTTTATCTAAAAAACGTACTGCAAGACTGATTTCTCAAATACTAATTGAGAACCTTATAGTCTCTTTCCGTCTCCAAATGGCCAGAAGACATCAGGAAAATCTTTCAGATTTTAGAATTAGAATTTGCGACTTAAGAACAACCTTTTTTTATTGCATTCTAAATTTTAATTTTTCTTTTAAACAATCAAATATATCTAATAAAATTTTGAAAAAAATTAATGTTTGCGTCTAGTAAAACATAACTGAGTTTACATTATAAAAGTTTTATATAGAATACCTACCATCTAAACAAATAGTGGATAGTTGCAAATGCAGAAGACGTATCCAGATGCAGTCTCATATGACACGCTATGACACCCCTGTCATAATGCAGTGGGTACCAAGTCAAATTGGGGTGACTGGCAACACTTTTGAAAACTCCTTATTCCTTCTGGGGAGAGCGAATTCCACCATTTGAAAAGGATGTAAGTTTTCACCATGCACTGGCTTTAAAATTCAATCTATAAACAAAAATACAAAAGTGGTTTGAGTTTTGGGACATCTCCAAAAACGCCTTTGGAGTCTTGGAGTGCATGAGGCTCCCTTACCCGTGGTGGAGGCTATCCAGGACTCAGTACTGAGCAAGCTATTATGGCACAGTACAGGACAGGCCGTTTTAAAAGCAGCTACGCAGTTTTCATGAAAAATTACCTTTCCGTTATGAGGAAAAGTTGGCATGAAAAAAACAGAACAACTAAACATAGATAGAGACGGCCACAGACTCTGGCGTATAGCCAAGTGTCTCAACCAGGAAGAAAACAGAACAACATCCATAGTAATAGAAAAGGATAACAAACCCCTGAAAGGCCATGAAGCAGCTAATGAATTCATTCAATATTTCCAAAGCGTAGGACAAATACAAATCAATAAAAGCAGAAATAAAGATGTAAACTCAGAAATCCAAGAAAAAAATAAAGAAAACAACCCAGCTTACTCATTGTGAATGACCACAAATCTCAAAATGAAGGAACTAGAGCCCTAAAAGTCCTCAAACCAAAACAAGCTCCGGGCCCAGACAAAATATCAAATGACATGCTTCTTCACTTGGGTTCTCAAGCCAAAAGAAAACTGCTACAAATATTCAATGCTAGCTGGAAATCATGCAGAATCCCATGCATCAGTCAAAAAGCCATTATGACTCCTAATCTAAAGCACGGCGAACCGAGAAATCAACTGGATAGCTACCGTCCCATCAGCCTCACTAGCTGTATTTGCAAGCTTATTGAAAGAGTGGTAAATAACAGACTCACTTGGATCCTTGAGTCAAATAACCTACTCATTGCAGCACAGCATGGCTTTAGAAAAGGAATATCAACAGAAGATCAAAGCGCCTTCATCACACAAGAAAAAGAAGACGCCTTTAAAGAAAAAAAACCAACAACGATTGTGTGAGTTGACTCAGAAAAATCATTTGACAATTCTGGGAAAGAGTGGTAAATAACAGACTCACCTCGATCTTTGAGTCAAAAAACCTGCTCACTAAAGCCCAGGCTGGCTTTAGAAAAGGAAGATCAACAGAGGATCAAATCGTCTTCATCACACAAGAAATAGAAGACGGCGTTCAAGAAAAGAAGAGGGCGCGGTGGCTGAGCGGTAAAGCCCTGGGCTTCTGTACTGGACGTCTCGGGTTCGAATCCTGGTAAAGACTGGGATTTTTATTTCGGAAGTTTCGGGCGCCCTTGAGTTCACCCAGCGCTAATGGTTAACTAACATAAGTTGAGGAAAAGTAAAGGCGGTTGGTCTTTGAGCTGGCCACATGACACCCTCGTTCCCGTGGGCCAAATAATCAGATGACCTTTACATCATCTTCCCTATAGACCACAAGTTCTGAAAGGGGAACTTTACTTTTTTTTTTCTTTTCAAGAAAATAAACAAATAACAATTGTGTGTGTTGACTTAGAAAAATCTTACCAACACTAAACAAAATGAAAGATAACGACAGCCACAACCCTGCGGAGAGAATCGCAAACTCCCCCCTCCGCGGCTTCGTCAATGTCTCACACTAAAGTTGTGGTGGTGGTGAGATAATCCTAAACGTGTATGCCTATAGTATTCAGTCAGTGTTCAGTTTGATGCATCTATTTTCATGTAGACTACACTCTTTATTGAACACGTGAAATACAGTTCAACTTGGATATATTTTGTTTGTTTTTTTACTTGTGAACGTTATTGGTTTGTTCTACAAAATGAAGGAAGTAATTCGGATACTTGTTCAATTGACGTGTGCATTGACATTAGTACAAATAACATTATCAAATGTCATAACGTCCTCCATGAAGATAGAACTCATGGTCAAGAATGAGGAGAATCTGTTGCAACAACTCAAAACTTTTATAGATGATCAGCTGGACATGATCAAAGTCATGACACAGTAAGCTTAGATACATGATAGTAGATTCAAGTATTATAAGTATTCTATTTTTAGCGGCCACCGAAAGTGAAATAGACGCTATTAGTTTTGTGTGGTCTGTCTGTCCATCCGACCTTTCCAAATTAGATCTCGTAAACTATAAGCAATAGTTTCGTGTGAAAGCAAAACATCAAAAAGTTATTTATCAGTAATTATAGAGTTTACGAAAACAAATAAGTGTGTGATGGTGTGTTTTTTTTAATCTGCTAGGATTTTTTTAAAACTGTACTTTAAATAAAGTTCCTTTTTCAGACCTAATGAACTATGGGTCAGATAATGTAAAGGCCACCTGTTTCTGTTGCTCACTGCTAACGCGGGTTTCGTGTGGACTCAAGTATTATAAGCATTCTATTTTTAGCGGCCCCCGAAAGTGAAATAAACGCTATTTTTTGTGTGGTCTGTCTGTCCGTCCGACCGTCCAAATTACATCTCGTAAACTATAAGCAATAGTTCCTCGTGAAAGAAAAACATCAAAAAGTAATTTACCAACTGCCTTTACATTTCCCTAACTAATGCCAAATACCCTTAGAACTGGTTGGACTCAGGAGCGCCCAAACATTCCGAAATATAAAATCCCAGCCTTTACAAGTATTCGAGTCCGGGACCCCATACGCTTTATCGCTCAGCCACTGCACCTCAAAAGTGTGCTTTACTGTCGCTTTTTTTGAGAGATGAAAAAAAACTGTGTCGGAAATGGGAACTTTTGGAGGCCGCCACAAATTATACGATGTTATAATAATGCTGGTTATTTAACTGAGTATATAAGAATCAAGAAGTGTGTTGATGGGGAGAGGCATTACCTTTAAAATTAGTATGTGTATTGTGTGTGTGTGTTTGTGTGCGTAGAGTGGAGCATTATTATGCAAGTATACATAAAAGGCTCTAATTTACGGGCCTAAGAAGTACTTATGCAAACTCAATATTTTTGAGTTTGTTTCATCCATAGTGCATCACGTGATATCAGCACATATATATATATATATATATATATATATATATATGTGTGTGTGTTTGTGTGTGTGTATGTTGTGTTTAAAAAAAAAGGGATAATTAGTTTCCGGCCAAAAGCAACAAAGACCTAATCAAATATTTCAATATTAATTTGAGAAGTCGTAAAATGGTCAGGGATTGCATGTAAGACATTTTGGTGGGGTGGGGCAGGACATTCTATATGTTGGGGAAGTCAAAGAAAGGGAAATTAGCATTCACGCAGAAAGACAGTGAACAGATCGTGTGTGATTCCCCAACGGTGCAAGAGACTAAATGATTATGAAGGTGAAGAGACTAGTATGTGCGACTGAAAGTCTCCCCAAACACTTTAGTACTATCATTTCATGTTTTGTCAATACCAACCCAAACAATGTCCTATTCAAACATACTTTAGAACAAAAAAAAACAATACTTCTGCGATAGTTATCTGTTTAATAAAATAATTGAAATAGAAGAGAGGATAATTATTTTTATAATAATTTATTTTAACAGAACAAAAATAATTAATAAATTATACTGTTGACCATCATGCGGCTTGGGGTACGGTAGTAATCATTTCCCCTCCTCTTTGCTGTTGAGCAATAGTTGGAATGTTTGCTTCCGTGAAGAGTGGTTAGACAGCAGGTTACTCTAGATTTAGATGTATAACTCCATTATTGGGTCTCTGTAGAGTAATTAGACAGCAAGTATATATATATATAGATTTGGATGTATAACTCCTTTATTGGGTCTCTGTAGAGTAATTAGACAGCAAGTATATATATATAGATTTGGATGTATAACTCCTTTATTGAGTCTCTGTAGATTAATTAGACAGCAGGTATATATATATAGATTTGGATGTATAACTCCTTTATTGGGTCTCTGTAGAGTAATTAGACAGCAGGTATATATATAGATTCGGACGTTCGGATCCCCGAAATTGTCATGGCAAAAGACTGGGAGAAATGGAGAAAAACTGTTGATAGATCATAAGTGGTGCCTAAAGGTGCATGACTAAGTGGCAAGTAAATGTAAAGGGAGGACTAGCCAGGTACTATTAAAGATACCATAAAAGGTACCATTGAAGATGTTTGCAAGATTTTTTTTGCTGTTTGATAGGTTCTATACGAGATATTTGTTAGGCCCTTATTGAGATATTTGCATAGCACTACTTGAGAATTTAGATATTTGTTAGGCACTAATTCAGATGTTTGCTAGGCACTATTTGAGAATTTAGATATTTGTGATAGCACTAATTCAGATGTTTGAGAGATACTATTTGAGAATGGAGATGTTTGAAAGGCACTAATTCAGATGTTTGCTAGGTACTACTTGAGAATTTAGATATTTGTTAGGCACTATTTGAGATGCTTCAAAGGCACTATTTGGACTTACAGGTGTCATTCACTTTTTCGCAGATTTTTGCAGATTCAATACTTCTTGTCTTGTTTTAAGGAAAATCAAAGTAAAATGTCAAATATGAATAGCTACAATATTTCATTAAATCCAAAATAAATGCCATAAAATGTTTTCATACTGTTTTGATCAAATGTTTGCAAAGATCTGTGCACAATTTGTATGATTTCGTTTCTTAATCCTTTTTTTATGTTATTGCTAACTCATTGTGTATTATATAAGATGATCGATTACAATAATTGAGTAGGCCCTATGCATTTTCTTGAAATTAAAGTGTGTACTTCAAAAGAAAGTTGCTTTTTTTAATTAGTGACCTAAAAAGATTGATTATACTAGGTTTATCTCACTCTATCTGCCTGAAATTCTATTACACTTTGGTTTTAGCCCAACTGCTCATTCTTGAATCAAGTTAGCATAATTAGTCATTGACAAAGACAATACATTTGTCAATAAAAATCAGCATTTAGTGGTAAGTAATTTATTGTGTATTACATAAAACGAGGATATAAACCTTGCAGTATTGAGAGATAAAACAGAGATTGTGTGATGCTTCCCATTAAATAATCTTTTTTTAATATTTTTGTTTCTAGTTGGCTTGTTAAACTATTTAATTCAGGATAAATACAAAAATACACTTCTACTTCTTGTAAATAATTTCAAAATCAATGCATTCGTTTCCAACTCCTGTGTTACATCGTTCTTTC
>JADKLZ010003132.1:348-15031 GCA_021533235.1 Biomphalaria straminea | reverse complement strand
ATTACACAAATCATAAAGCAAGGCGGATATCAACAATCAACCCCAAAACCTCCACTTCCTCCTACTTCCCATTCATTTAGTTTCTTTCTAGTGCGCTGGTGCGCAGCAGCCATAGAGCCACTACAGAACATGGTTATTACAATATATATATATCAGGATGAAATTGGCTTTTTTGCAATTTGCCCGTCAGTTTGTCTGTCTGTCATGTTTATAAAAAAAAAAGAAGACTAAAAGCTTTTAAGATTGAGAGAGAGAGAGAATCTCAGAAAAATTAAATACGGTTCATTAAATTTTCGAGATTATCCAGTATAAAAAATATATGTACCATAGCCTTGTGGAGAGATTTGCAAACCATACTTTGGTGTTAGGAAGTTGTTTTACTTAAAAATCCGGAACATGATATTAAGAAAAAAATAATTGTAGTGTAAGATAGAAGTGCGATTTTAAATAAATAGAGTTAAAATGTTTTTCATAAAAATACGGAACAATCAATTTTTGTAAATGAGAAGATTATTTGTTTATATTTGTTAGAAGAGGGATTTCAAACAGTTATTTGGCGTTAGTAGATTTTTCTAATAAAAGTCGGAACAATTTTGGCGTCGATTTGTAATATTATTAATGTTATGTAGGTGGATTTCTTTTTTTCAAAACTAAATCCGTAACATTCTTTACCGATTAAAAAAACTTTTGCTATGTTTCAGCAAGAAACATCAATGTAAAATAAGTCTAAAAAAACTAATAGCAGCTTTTCCCCTTACGACGGCCACTAACAGTGATTTTCGATAATCGTTTCTAGTAAATTTCTTTCTTATTTTAAAAATCTTGAACAATCTATTGTCGATACTTTTGAAAAAAAAAGTCATTTGACAAACATTTGTTTTAAGTTGAAAATATGGAACATTGACATTGATAAATAAACTATATTGACGTATTGTCAAAGAATATAATTGTAATATTAGTCAATTATGCGATATTTGAAACAATCATTTGACATAATTTATGTTTTATAAAACAATATCCGGAACAACTTTATAGTTAATTAAATATAAGTCAGTATAGAGATTCTAATTAAAAATTTATATGTTATTTACATTAAAAAATCGGAATAACATATTAAAGATCATGTGTTTTTTGCAACGTTTAAGCATGGAAATCCTATACTCTTAAGCGAGCAATTCTTGTATATATATTGTTATAATATAGGAGATAAGGCCAACTCAACGAGACATGTATTTATTGACAGGACATCACAGATACACAAGTTAACATCATCATTAAACTACAGTGTCTTTATTTCCACTTCTAGCCTTAGGCGGAAATCGTTACTCTCTCTTCTTGTAAACATTGTCTTCTAGTCCGTTCACTAGAGGTGCTAGCCAGACTTGCGATGCGCAATGGCGAGGTCGTAACATTGCCCCCGTCTTAACACTTTTCGTCTCGAAAAGAAAAACACTGCAGCTGAGGTTTGACAGTTCAGGTGGAGGTCGATCAGTGGGGGCCACAGGCGGTAGGGTGCCTGTTGCCCACGAATCCATCTGCACAGTTTTCCGCAGCCGTCGCTTTCTCTTTCTCCAGTTGACCAGGCTGTTGTTGAGACGATGGCGTGACCGTTTGACACTCAACGAGATAGTGTCGAGCACTGTTTTCTTCAGCACAGCCGTTGATCGGGCACGCCGTTTCAGCGGACCCTCCCGACAGACTCCTCTGATGAGAGCTGCAGGTTCACATGCAGCCACGTTGCAGACAAAGTCCAATGCACCGCAGTCATTTTCATCCAACAGTCTCACGTCCAGGAGATAGGTCTCTTCAAGTCCAAATGGAAGATGTCCTCCTTCCGACAGCTCCGATGTAGAGTGGGTTGACTGACATCCATCTATGCCAATGTCAATGATGATGGCAGAGGTACACATGTCCTCTTGATGGTTTTCTTGGCATCCACATTCCCCGTGTAATGCGCCACACGTACAGTTCATGCTCAAGTTCTGGATGCAGTTGTCGAGCCTCACATTTTCTTCATGAGCACCGGCAGATAGGCAGAGGTCTTTAAGGTCTATAGAATAGGCTTAGACGCAGACCAAACGTTGTCTTGATCTGTCCGGTTCATACAGGTACTGGTAACAGGTGCAACAGGAACAAACGCTTCGGGAACATAACAGACTTCAGTTTCTTGTGCAACAGGAACAAACGCTTCGGGCACATAACAGACTTCAGTTTCCTCATATCTCTCTTTCCGTTCGAGATCGTCGCAGAAATCGTTGTCACGTTTCTCGTCTTTAACCCTTTTAAGACGGAGCATTTTGGCATGTCTTGTGCCAGAAAGACGGAGCACTATTTCCAGTCTTAACACTTCTCTTACAAAAAAAATTCTAACAAATAAACTATTTACTTTACATACACAAAACTATATATATTATTGAAGGGAAATGAATGAACTAATTGAATCTTATGGAATTTTTTTGAAATATTAACATTTATAAAAATAAGCCAAGCTAATTTGCATAATTTATGCACATAAAATTTTTAAAACATTTTTTCAAAACATAACAGAATTATAAAGGTATGAGTATTTTAATAAGTTTTAGGCTTAAATAAGTCCTAATACATGTTTTTAGAGAAACAAAGCACATTGAGACCCTTCAGACACTTCTATAACTTGATTTTACTACTTTTCTCCTCCCCCCCCCAGGTACCAAGAAAATAAATGCCTTCATTGTTATCACCTATTTATGACCCAGGGATCGTTTTTTTATCTGTATTTTTATCAGAAAGTTGACATCTTATTTATTAGTGTCTCTGATAAATGTTTGAACTAAATTGATAGTTAAAAAATAGCATAAAACAGTCTATTGGGTGCTAATCCCTTGGTTGTCAAATGGGTCTTCTCTATCCAGCTACCCCCCTTACCTCTAGACCTTGTTACCAAGAGAAAACATCGTCAACAATTACTAGATCTAGATCTTATAATAGTGTAAACTTATATCTAAAACTTACATCAATAATGCTCTCATTTTTATTAGTATTATCATAGTTTATATAAAATCAGAGAGGGAGAGTTTGCTTTCATCAATACCAACGGCTGACATAATACAATTTTCACCTCTCACTAGCTAAATTCAAAAAATCATAAAAAAAATATTATCGCGTTAAAACAGCGAAGGATGCCGCCATTACAATCTATTATTGTGTAAAAATAGTAAGAACTAATCTGATTGGCTGATACAAACACTGGCTAGCCAGTCAGATCGTTGGAAACATCGCGGCCGATAGATCGGCCGTGTCGTCTTTCTCGCCAAATAGCCTTGGGCCGATAGATCGGCCGCGTCGTCTTAAAAGGGTTAAAGTCACAACCACAAGACTTGCCCACAACACAGACACAGACGGCGCTCCAATCCCCAGCGTCTCCGTCACCACTGCTTGTGCAACCACAGTCCTGACCATGCAACTTCTTCCCCAACGAGTCCACAGGCAACGGCTCCCTAATCAACGAGTTTATTCCTCCCTTTACTTGCGACTGAATGTCCTCAATTTGGTCTATTTGGCCTTCTACGTGTGATACCCTCTCATCTTTCTTGTTCCCCGTCCTGCTGGTTTGCTTACGCATCGCATCAATATTTTTCTGTATTTTGCCAATGAGCTCAGCAATATCTGGCTCTATTTCAAATAGGTATGTCTCCGGATCTTCTTCTTCATCCATCAAGGCTTGTCGGAGACGAGCTGTAAGCACCTCCTTGTTACCACAAGCCTTCTCATATCGATCAAGGAGTTCCCGCCTAAGTTCTTTAACTGAGAGTTGGTCTAGTGTTTTTAACGATGTCATTGTGATCAAATCCTACCTCCTCTCGTTGAGTTGCCTATAAAATCCCACTTCTGACACCATTGTTATAATATAGGAGATAAGGCCAACTCAACGAGACATGTATTTATTGACAGGACATCACAGATACACAAGTTAACATCATCATTAAACTACAGTGTCTTTATTTCCACTTCTAGCCTTAGGCGGAAATCGTTACTCTCTCTTCTTGTAAACATTGTCTTCTAGTCCGTTCACTAGAGGTGCTAGCCAGACTTGCGATGCGCAATGGCGAGGTCGTAACAATATATATTTATTTATTTATAAATTTTATTTCGAAAACGGCTCTAACGATTTTCTTTAAAATTTCAAGGTATGTGCGTATTAGTGAGAAAAAAATTCTGAACTCATTGGCCACATCGGGAAAACTCGAGTTCGACCGTTATTTCGATATGAAAATGTCTCAATTTAATTTTTGTCAAAATACTTTATGAATGAAATGGAAAATTTATGAATGAAAGTTTTCCATGACGAAAACGGGAAAAACGCTGCTTACGTCACTATGCTTACCTTACTACAATGCAAACAAGAACGAGTTTTAAAGTATCAATGGACCTAATTAAACATTTGCGCACCATCTAATTGAAGATTGATTTATTATAGAACTATGGAAGGAAAGTAATGAAATTAAATGTACCGATGTATGATTAGTTATTGCGTATTAAGTGCTTAATAAATTGTTTACACTTTAATTGCGTAGAGCTGTGTAGATTTCTCATTAATCTTCGGATTTGATGTCAAGCCTTATTATAATTATAATTTTGCTGGTAAAATTATGACCATGTGTTCATGCTTCAGTGTCTAATGTCCCGTACCAAAACAAAGGAAATGGTGATTACACAGCTGCTCTACTGCTCCTTACTTTCTCACACTGAACAAGATATCTAAACTTGGGGTTACCGTTAGGGCGTGGTGACGAAAGGCCCAGGAGATATATGAATGGAGGGATGTGTAAGAGCAGGCCATATCTTTCCATGGGCTGTAGCACCAGTAGCAGTAGTATATTACCTTTCTTAGTTATAAATTATTTAACCGAGCAAGGCTCGGCCACCTGATATTAAATTTTAATATAAGTTAGAAGAGAAAACAAACATTCGTTAGCGTTGATTTGTTTTTCACAAAACATCTGAACAATCTATTATAGATACTTAAACTATCGCAATATTTCTGAAGGAACATTAAAGGTTAAATCAGATTTTTAATAGCCTTTAGTGTTATTTTTTTAAAATCTAACCGTGACGGACAGACCAACAAACAAACAAAACGCACAAAAATAAGCTTCTTTCATTCTAATGGGGCACTAAGCAAAAATTTTTAAAAAATCTAATTTTTGAAAAGTTTAAGATATTAGTTTAACACCATTTCATGGCCGGGCTTTACGCTTACTAGTACACGAAAGTCGCTGCATATAAAGTCCATTTTAAAAAATGTGCGTGATATATACATACAAAGTGCATTCTTAGCCTTTATAAACAAACATAAATGTTTTCTTTTAATTTTAGCAGCTAGTTGACCAGAAAAAACAAACATAGTATACCAATATTTATATTTGTTGTAAACATTTCTAGTACATTTTATAAATTTTTTGACTTAGTGATACTGAAAATACACGAAAGTTTGCTATTCTTTGTTAGCACTTTGTCCCACTTTCGATCAGAGTGTTACGAGATCAGCTGTCATCGAGAAGTACATAGAAGTCAAATTCATAAAGCGCTGGTTGTGAATGTGCATGTGTGTTTGTATGTGAATGTTGTTCGAATTTTTCATTAACATTGTTTTTGTATAGTAGTTACGCTGACGTTGTCAAGTTGTAATCAAACTGAATTTCCATTAGATTGGATCAATAAATTATCTTATCTTATCTTATCTTATATTGTAACATTGCATCCCTTACATTTACGTAATTGTTTTAGAATTGGTGTATTGTTATTAAAAAATCGCTTGCATAATTAATGTTATAAATTAAACGGTTTAGCCTCACGTAAAGAAAGCATTGTCATTATATTCCTACAACAAATGAAGTAAATGCAATTAGCCAACTGAATCTTTTAGATTTTGATGGCAGATCACAAGAAAGCATTATGTTCCACGTGAAACGGAAAGGAAAGACGATGATGATGTTAATCAAAGTACACCACAATAGTTTATTTTGATATTAAGAAATGTTATGTTTATTGTATATTTTTACATTAAAAAATCATTTGATCCTCTCACACAAATGTTTTCCTAGAACTAGTATATCCTGCATTTGGCTAATTGTACAATGGTAAATGATTTTAACCAAGCAAGAAAAAAAAAGGTATTATATAAAAGTGCAGCTTTGTACACAAAGTAAAGAACGATATATCTTTTACCCCCCTCCCACCACCACCTTTACCACCCTACCCCTGAGAAAGAATCATGGTTAATCGAATGTATTGATCTACTAAACCCATAATCAGAATTCTCACAGCAACATCACAATAGTTATATTTTGATATTACAAATGAATGTGGAAATACTAGAAGACGTAGAGTCCGTTTAACATAAATATTTTCTAGTTCTCTAGCCAAATTTAAATTAGCCCAACGACGCAAAATTTAGTTTTCTTGAAGGTATGAGTTCAATAAAAAAATGTACCGGTTTGAACAAGCACTGCAATTATATTCCTACAACAAATGAAATAAATGCAATTATATTCCCAAAACAAATTAAATAAATGCAATTATATTCCTACACACATATGAAGTAAATACAATTATGTTCCTTCAACAAATGAAATAAATGCAATTATATTCCTACACACATATGAAATAAATGCAATTATATTCCTACAACAAATGAAGTAAATGCAATTATATTCCTACAACAAATGAAGTAAATGCAATTATACTCCTACACACAAATGAAGTAAATGCAATTATATTCCTACACCACATGAAATAAATGCAATTGGGTTTAGTACATGCCTATCGTGATTGTATGCACTGTGGGCGCAGGTCAAATTATGCGAAATAAAACTTTATAGCTTTCTCAAACTTTTGGTAGCGCTCTCAGAGGAGACGTAAGGTCTTCTATTATTATTTTTGAAGCTGATATTATCAAATAAATTTAGCGAAGACAGTAATCAAAGTTTAAAAGATATTGTTAGATAGCTAGTTTAGTTTATTGGGTTGCGCACTATTATGTAGTGACAGTGAATGCATCTATACTATAAAGTTGAATGTTTGGCGTATGTATGTATGTATGTATGTGTCGAATAGAAATCAAACCACTTGACCATTTATGATAAAACTTGGCAGAACTGTTCCTTGGGTACCAACTTAGACCATAGTGTATGTACTGTAGCCCTAAAACAAACGCAAGACCCTGAAAAAAAATAAAGTTGACCAACTCTATTAAACTATTCTATCTCATAAATGTAGGCCATAGCTTCATGATGAGACAAGATAGATAGGTCACGCATGCGCACAGATGACAATGACTAGGTCTAGAGTCTAGGTCTAAATGAGTTCTCATTCAAGAAAACATAACTTTTTACTTTTACACACAAACACACATATAAGTGTCTATTCATTTCATTATTTTATGCAAATTAATCTTCAAATTTGAATTTTAAAAATTTTTTGTACATTAAATCGTTCGCTCTAAATGTAAAAGGCTTTGATCGTCTTGACATACTTTTCGGTAACTTACGGCACTATTAGGCCTAGATCTACATGTGTCGCGCAGTGGTACAAATGAAATGAACGTCATAGGTCATAATTATAATATCGCGCATTATAAATGCATATTATTAAAGTAATAAACCATTTACAATAATAATAATAATACAATTTACTTTTTATTGTATATTTTTCATAACATTTAAGCCTACAACTACCGATTCGGTTTAATGTTAAGTCTTTATTTTAATTTACTTTTTTTCTTCTTTCAGATTTACTTACTTATGCGCATTTAGACCTGATAACTGCGTACGAAACACGGCTAATGCATTTGATAAATAATGCGCTAACATCTAAGTCGACACAAGCTCACAATGTTAATAGTTATTAATAGTCTTTTAATATAATAGGATCAAAAATTTTATTTATTGACTATATTGCTGTGGCATTCAAATTGTTTAGATTCTAGATCTAGAGCTACATAACATTAAACCAACAATCTTATATAAACAAATACATTCACGCGTTCCATTTGATTTTAAAATATATTGTATTTATTTTTGTATTCACTAAGGCAACGCGTATTGAGGTCACGAACTTTCGGCTCTAAATAAAATAAAAACACTGTAGGCTTTTGACTAATAAATGCGTTATTTTTAGATTCAAATCATTGAGAGTTCAATAATTTACTTTCTTAAATATACGATTGACTATACTTTTATTGAAGAAAGTCTAGATCTACTTATTAACTTGCACGTTATAGATCTACTTAATAATTTGTTTTAAAAATACATTCTTTAATACAGCAGTCTACACCAGGATATATGTCTTTGCCCTATAGATAAACTGGTACAAAATTAAAGTCTTTTCATTTCCAATTTAAATCAAGTAAATGTAGGTCTACACGCAAATGTTTTTTTTTAAATGGATTTAAATTTATGTCCATTAGCTAATTTTTTAGCTACATTAATACTATTTTTACATTTACGCATTCCGCATTTGTTATAGTTATAACATTATTATTTCGTTCAATTGTTTACAAAACACTCTCAGTGACTACATCGACAGTGATACGCAAATTAAGACCCGCGGCCGCGGGTAACATATGGCTAGTATTTTATAATAACGACATATACTGAAGGGTTAGAGTAGAGGTTAGAGGTTAAGATTGACGTATAGAAAATCAGTTACTGCTAGACTCTTGAAGGGTTAACATCGCTATTATTGACAGACTAGACTGTGGCCCATACTGTAAATAAATCTTATTATTTAAGTTCAATTTAACTCAACTTGATCATATGAGTTGCTGTTTTTACCTGGTCATCTTGTGACGGATCGCATTGTAAGGAATCTCGCAACAGTAATATACTCAACAAGGTACTCATGCACGTAGTGTAATTTATTATCGTTAGAAATACTTCAAGTACATCTGATCTACACATGCATCCGTTACACTATATGAACCTTCAAGGAAGATGACATTCATATCATCGAGAAGTTTTACACTTCTAAACAAGATTACAATGACAGATGTGTGCAAACACAAGCTCCGAAAGTGGTCCGCTAAGGCAGGTTTTAATAGTTTCAGAAAGAATATTAGAAACTAGGAACTACAAACTATTAACAACCACAACCCTATCTCCTATCAAAAACTAAATCCCTATATCCTATTGTCACATACGCATATTTTATTTTGTTGTTTGTTTACAAGTCAAGGCCATTCCCCCCTTTTGGAATAACCCAGCGGCCATCTTAGTCCCAGCAGCCACGTGTTATGCAGACGTCATGTAGAGTCTAGCTCTGTAGACCTCGTATACCGTCAGATAACAACAGCTACCCTTGTAAAAAATTTAAGAACTTTTGGACAGCTGAAATAAACAAACTCGTTACAGCCCGAAAAAGGGCACACCAAAAGGTACAAAAGAACCCAAACAATCCAACACTCTGGCAGAAATATAACAGACTCAGTCTGCTAGTCAAAACATCTGTTAACAGGGAAAAACTAGAACGTTGGACTAACACCTGTGCAAAGTTAGACCTAAGGGATAGCTCTAAGGCCTGGAGTCTTCTTAGAAATCTCGAAAATGCTGGGCGTATCACAACAGCAACCCCATTATCCTCACCCAGTGGGGTAACCATCTCATCAAAGAAGAAAATTGCCACCTTGTTGAACAAATATTTTGCTAAGATCAACAAGGCTGCCAAGAAGTCCCCAATGTACAAAGCCATTGATAAAGCTCGCAAAGCTGATGAAAAAAAAAAAGACCGAAAGGAACCACAGACCGAAAGTGCTGAGGGAACGATGAACTCCCCCTTCTCGATAGGCGAGCTTAATGCTGCCTATAAGGAAATGCCATCTCAAAAAGTCTCCCGGGCCGGATGGCATCACCCCTGAATAGCTCAAACATGTAGGGGGGAAAGGAAGGGCCGTGCTCTTGGCATTTGTTAATAGAACCTGGGCTGATGGTCATCTGCCCAGGGCCTGGAAACTGTGACAAGAAGGTCAAAGATGGTGGCCGTTTAGGTGTCTAGGGGGTTTAGATAATTTGAGGACCTTGACTTGCACATAAACTAACAGGCACAGCGTTATAAATGCAGGCAACAAATACTTTTTATGTAAAACATATGTACAGTTTAATAATAAGAATGAAAATAAGTAAAAGGTAAAAAGCTGTACAGTGTTAGGGCGGGGCCTAATTATTTACATAAATGAGACTATCATCATGAGATCTGAGAACCAAGTGGTCTGAGTGTCATTGGGCTGGTTGCTTAGCTTTAAGTCCTATGCTGCTCTGACGAGACTGGTGTGGCTGATGCTGAGTTGTCTGTGGGTGGGCTGGCGTGATCAATCCTAGCGCACGGGACAGTCCAACTATACGTAGCTGCAGGGACGGGTCTCTAGCTGCGATTGTTGATCGGACTCTTCTTATGTGTAGTGAGTAAGGCTGGTATCCTCAGATCTGGTGCCAGCAGACTGGTAACAGCGTTACGAAGATAGGGCTTCCAGGTGGATGTAGCCTGTTATAAAAGCTGCAACGAGATGCGTAGATCGGCTTAGCCGTAATGATGACACTGGGAGGTAGACGCCTTTCCATGAAGGACATCTTCAGAATGTTTACATAGAAACTATAATCTAGTTTCACAATAGTAAGGGGAGTTAATCCAATAAAATATTACATCTCATCAGGGGAGACAATAATATAATTAATAAAATAGTGAAGTCTCAAAAAGGGAGACAACCGATAGTAATGTAATAATGATGCGAAGAAACTATAACTTAGTTTCACAAACATCAAGGGAGCTAATGCCTAGTATTGTATTCCGTCAGGGGAGACTACAAGTAGAGTTAAATTGTAAGACGCACCTTGTCACGGTGAGATCGTTACGAGCCGCTTGGATAGCGAGATGAAAGGGAAAGGGGGGGGAGAGATGGCTGATGGTCAGTGACCAAGTCGTTATTGTTTACATCTGGCCGTGTGGCCCGAACAATATAGTACGGTTGAATGGAGACAGGGCCCGTTCAAGGGACATGATCTCTAGAAGATAAAATTCAATACAAGGGGAAATAATTCGAGTTTATCCTGAGCGCAGGGTCAGTGCGCCATTTAAAATCAAGGCGATCAACCGAGATAAGATATTAATTGGATAAGATAAATAAGATAATGTATACATGGTTTTACCTAAGTAATAAGTTTGGCCAACAGGCCGATAAATAGAATATAGGACCTAAATAATTACGGCATTCCTAGTCATGGAATGAGCGTAAAATATACTTGGTAATATGACATGTTACATAAATATTATGATAGTTCCCGGTCAAGGAATTTATCCATAATAATATAGAGGGCTCGTGGCGAGCGGTAATTTATCAATGATAAATGATTAGTAGCTAAAGAGCTAAATACATGTGGAAAGAATTACAAATAATTCTAGTCCAGATAAAGTGGATGACTCTGACTATTTAGTCGTACAAGTCATGATAATAAAATATAATACATAAAGTGACTACTTACATAATCCAAGATAAGAATTACACAAATATGTACACAAATATAATGCAATAAATAAATGCACAAATGTATAAATACACATAGCAAGTAAGAGGTTACTAAAACACTTTACACAAGCTTACCACCAATCCAATAGTTAAGGAAAAGATATGAAATGAATATAATAAGCGAAAGCTCGTAAAGCTCAGAACATAGAAGTATATCCTTTCTCTCTGCTCCTCAGAATGAGAATGACAAGAAAATAGGAAACTATACCTTTCTACACGCGTGGGCAAGGAGGCGTGGCTTCCCAGGTGTTTAGGTTGTCTGACGTGCCTAGAAGAAGATTATCGCTTGACCTTGCCGCGCGTTTCATGTATGGCCATAGGGATGGGCCCTTATCGAATGACCGCGAGACGACTTGTATCCCAATAAGGTCGGGCGACAGAATATATTTATCTTACGCGACAGGGATTAGCTGCGCGATAGAGTCCTTGTTGTCGATTTGAAAAAAAGGTCCCAAAAGGGGGGGGGGGTGCGGCAGGATGTTAGGTCAAGATGGTTAGAGGCTAGTTTACTCTTGTCGATACAGAATGTGCCAGACGTGTGTCAGATTAAGAAATTACATCATGACATGGATGCCTAGAGAAGAAAAGGGGGGGTGGTAGTAGCTTTAGATAGCCATAAGGGATAAGCGGGGATAATAAAATAAGATAACAAAAATAAATTAGTTAAATGCCTAGACCGAGTGATACCTTAAGTGGGCGAAATTTATTTTTGTCATAGAAACGTGCCACCATTACTCCTATACCAAAAAAGGGAAAAGATGCTTCCACTGCTGAGGGCTACAGGCCCATCTCACTCACATCTTGTGTGGGAAAGATGGCTGAAAAAATGGTAAATGATTGTCTGGTTTGGTACCTTGAGAGTACCCGTCTTATAGCTCCAGAACAGGCTGGTTTCAGGGCTGGAATGCCCGCAATAGACCAAGTCAACATCTTTGTGCAGAGCGTAGCAGATGGATTCCAAAGGACCGAAAGCACATACGCAGTCTTCATTGACTTAAAATAGGCATATGATAAAGTATGGCGGCCTGGTTTGCTTCATAAGATAAGAGCCGTGGGGGTGCGGGAACGGATATATATTATTAGATTAGAGACTTCCTACAAGAGCGTACAATAAGAACAAGGATTTACGGAGAAGTCTCAGAGAAAATGACCCTCGAGCACGGCCTCCCCCAGGGCTCCGTACTGTCATGCATCCTTTTCACGGCCTTCATAAATGACCTACCGGCTCAGCTAAAATGCCAAAAGCTGCTATATGCTGATGATATTGTCCTTTGGAAATCCGGAAGGAGCGCAGCCTCTATACAAAAAATGTTGCAAGAAGATCTCCATACGCTCTGCTCATACACACAAAAATGGAGGCTAGAAATAAACACCTCCAAGACGGTCTATTCCCTGTTCACGCTCGGGACTGGCATTCTCGAACAACCTTTCCGGCTCTCCCTTAACGGAGTGGCTCTCAGCATGGAAAAGCTACCCTTGGTGTAACTTTAGATCGCAAACTAAAAATGTTTGAGCACATTCAGGATGTTGCAAGAAAGGCCTCAGGGAAACTTTGCATCGTGCGGAAGCTGGCATCCACGAAGTGGGGAGCCCGAGCAGACATGCTCCGATCCCTGTATTTAGGAGCAGTCCGATCACAGACTACAGCCTACCTGTGCAAATTTATGGCTCTAGGACTGCTCTTGAACAGCTTGATAAAATACAGTCCCAAGCACTAAGATTTGTCTGTGGTACCTTTAGGACAAGTCCAGTAAATGCGGCTGAAATAATGGC
Source organism: Biomphalaria straminea (assembly GCA_021533235.1). Classification (NCBI taxonomy): domain Eukaryota; kingdom Metazoa; phylum Mollusca; class Gastropoda; family Planorbidae; genus Biomphalaria; species Biomphalaria straminea. The sequence goes on along the minus strand of JADKLZ010003132.1, from coordinate 1,704 downwards.
TAATGTAGGTCCACTAAACCTTAGGAGGGAAAGGTCAGTACTGAGCGATATAAAAGGCTGGACGATTACCTCCCAGCTAGAAAACTAGTGGATGGTCGGAGATGCAGAAGACGTATCAAGATGCAGTCTTTTATGCACTATGCCACTAGACTATCTGATAAAGCTGGCCGCTCCACCAACCGACAAAACATTCAACGCTTTCACCCCCTTACCCCTTGGTGTCGCCCAACGACCCCAACGTACGACTGAAACTAGCAGATCCTAACGCCACTAAGCAAAATCGTTCATCTAACGACATCCAAATAATAGCACTGGAGACCATTAATGCTTTCAAGCCCGGTGCTATTTTTGCATATACTGATGGGTCGGCATTGTTGGATTCTTAAAGAGCAGGCTATGGAGCCTACATCGACTTTCTTGGCTCCCACTCAGTTAAAATCTTTGGACCATGTGGTAGTGTTTGCAGTTTTGATGCGGAGACCATGGCAGTCTGTGAAGCCCTAAAGGTCATTGACTCACAACTCGGCGAGGGACATTTGAGGGCAACACGGATTGTTGTGGTCACTGACTCAAAACCTGTACTACAGGCTTTGCAAAGCCCTGGACCATGGCCCCCCAATATCGACACTGTCATCATGGTCTCACACAATATGAAGCAGCGCTATTGCATTCCTGTGATAATGCAGTGGGTACCAAGTCACATAGGTGTGACTGGGAACACTATTGCAGACTCCTTGGCCCACCAGGGAGGACAAATTCCACCAACTGAACAGGCTGTAAGTTTTCACCATGCCCTGGCTACAATTCAAAAAACTGAAATAGAAAAGTGGTTTGAGTGCTTGGACAAGTCCCCAAAAGCCCGTGGAGTCTGGGAGCGCATGAGGCGCCCTGACCGCACTTCCCCGTGGTGGAGGCTGTCCAGGCCTGAGCAAGCTGTTATAGCACAATGCAGGACAGGCCACTGTTCAGTTGGCTTATACTTTTCACGGTTACGGCCGAATTTCGATTCACGGTGCCCCCGCTGCGAGGAAGAAGAGGAAACCGTGCGTCATATTCTGTTTGACTGTCCCAGACTTTCTGATCTCCGTCTCGACAGGTCTGGAAAACCAAAAATTCTCGATCTGTATGGTGACGCCTACGCACTACGCAAGACAACAAAGTTTCTGTCCAGGGCTTTTGCCAGAGAGAATTTAAGCCTCTCAAACCCTCACTCAAATGGAGTTTGATGAATGAATGAATGAATTGTATCAGGCAGAAGTAGAAGAAGACGTGAAACTTTTTTGGAAGATCTTCGAGAAATAACAAGCCCAATAATGATTGTTATAATTGGTTTACGTAGCGGACATGATCCCTGAA
>JADKLZ010003124.1:20993-31677 GCA_021533235.1 Biomphalaria straminea | reverse complement strand
ATTTTAGTATTATAAGACAAAACATTTTTGGCTATTGAATAAAGTTATAGGAAAACTTATGGTTTTAATTGTTGTTTTTTTTTTAAATCATCAAAATATTACAATAAAACTGAACTTTAAATAATGTGATATATGTGTGTGTTCTCAATTTACAGAGGAATTGAAATATAAAAATATAATTTAAGATAAGTTAAGCTTTCTCATAAATACATATTTAAATTATTTTGTTTAATACTTTTATAAATTTAGAAAATTTAATAAGAACTTTCGTTTTACGGAGAAATTAGAATAAAAAGAATATTTTATTTAAATTAAACTTTATATTAGTATCAATATTTTTAGCTAGATATGCAGACATTGTTCGCATTGGTTACTCTCTGGATATATAATAAATTTCAATTGCTCATTTTTGCTTCGCCTGCACATTGTAGGCTATTAGGCTAATTCCGGTGTCGGTAACATGCTACTCGCGAACCACATTCGGCTCCTTAGATGTGAAGTTGCGGCTCTTTAGTTCCAATATCAGGTGGCCGAGCCTTGCTCGGTTAAATAATTTCATATACCCGAAGTCATTTTTGGATTTTTTTTTATAATTACGAAAATGAACGATTGGATAAAGACTACTGATTCGAAAAATTTCTTTAGTATTCTGTTTGTTCTATATGTAAATTGGTACGTTCAGACATTTAATTTTGGAATTAGTATATTCAATTATGGCTTTAGTACGAAACATCGAGTGACGCAAATTTCTACGTTATTGGGGAAAACTTCAAAGACTTTCTTACAAGCCAATAATAGTAGGCCTACGATAGTTTTACGCTGTCTAGACTGTAGGAGGACTTAAGAGACTTGATATTTAATCGCCATGTACAATTACATATAGAACAAACAGAACACTAAAGAAACTCTTCAGATTATTTTACGGGATATGTGCCCTGCTCAGCCAGACTGTAAGACTATAAGAAGTTCATACCGGCTTTTGCCATCCATCTATCCCAGTGGTGCTACTGGTGCTACAGCCCATGGAAGGATATGGCCTGCTTTTACACATCCCTCCATTCAGATATCTTCTAGGCCTTTCGTCACCACACCCTAACCCCAAGTTTTTTACTGAGGTTTATAGTTAAATCAAAAGTGGCTGCAGCGTACGCAAACTCGTTGACCGCTTAGAATATTGTGTGTTGGTTTCCTTTTCGAGTCGATGTGAAGCTCGAAGTCGCAGATCCTCAAGTTTCCTTAAACGCTCCTCAGAATTTTCTAGCTTAAAGATATTACTAATGATTGCATTTGCTCTAGCTGAAGATGCTCTGGGATTTATCGTATTTGAAGACTGATGAGTCACTGGAGACAGGCAATTTATCGAGGTTGAAGGCTGGTGAGTGACTGAAGACTGGCAATTTATCGAAGTTGAAGGCTGGTGAGTGACTGAGGACGGGCAATTTATCGAAGTTGAAGGCTGGTTAGTGACTGAAGACAGGCAATTTATTAAAGTTGAATCCAGTTCATTTAAAATCAAAGAAAGGCGAGGGACTTTAGCTGGATCAGCGTCATCGTTTCCTTCTCTTGAATCTTGGTTGAAGTTGAATAACTGGCGTTTTCTTGGCCGCGGCATCTTCCTAGTAGCAATAGTTTAAATGTTTTTTTTTTATTTTAAAACAATACAATTGGTATACTATATTATACTACTGAACATTAAAATTACGAATAATAACGTTATGTCAATAAAATATTAACTTCACGTCAATAATAATAATAATAATAATAATAATAATAAAATAATAAAAGTCAATAAATTATATCCAGAACTAAGCCTTACTGAGCAAAACGTTGTAGACAGAAGGTCTGTAATAATAAAAAACAACTATCTGACCCCTCAAGAAATTGACGAAATAAGAAGGGAAGTAGGCCATGAACTGCAGATACAAGAGCTCATCACAGATACAAATGACACACCCACTCAGTCGACCAACGAAAACATAAGTAGAACACCTAACCAAGACGAGAATGACCCAACATCGGCAATAAGCAATGAACTACACTCAAAATTGTATACGCTTATAGACCGCTATACAAACACCAATCTCAACTCTAGACCTCGTATCCCTAAGTTAAGCGCCAAGAAAGAGACAACAACGTATATCAAAGAAATAAATAAAGTCTTAGGACACTATTTCGAAACGCCAAGAAATTTGTTTGAAGTACATCTCGCCACATACTGCGCTGCTGTGGCTGTTACGGAGCTCTCAGGACAAAATACTTATGAGGTAAGCCCAATCAACCAGAGACCAAAACAACATGTGCCAGCATGGAAAAGGCGCCTGGAAGGGAATATAAATCAACTCAGAAGCCAAATGGATACAATCAGACAATATCTTGAAGACAACCGCTCCGCTAGAATACTTAACAAAATGAGGTCAATCTTAAGAACATCTAAAATCAAATTAACGGACCACGATAGCCGCACACAATTACTATGTCTGAAAGATACGCTAAGACAAAAAGTTAAATTAAAGGGAGCTAGGCTGAAGCGTTACAACGCAACCACCAAAAGGAAGGAGCACAATGCTCTATATCAGCGCAATAGAAAACAGTTTTTCCGCAAACTAGCTGATAATGATGCTGATAAAATTCCAAACATAGACAGCACAAAACACGGCTCGTTTACCGACTATTGGGCGGCGCTTTGGTCTGAACCTCTACACTACAATGTGCAGGCTGACTGGATCGAGGAAATCCAGAATAAAAACAACCTTCTTCCAGAAATGCCTGATGAAGATTTCACGGTTGAGGAAGTTTCGGCAGCTATATCAAAAACACACAACTGGACTGCTCCTGGGCCGGACAACATACACAATTTTTGGCTGAAGAAACTTACAGCCTTACATGCACCACTAACTACAAGCTTTAATGAGTTACTGTTGGAACCATCCTCAATGCTGTTAGACCTCACTGAAGGGAGAACATCTCTCCTCTCCAAAAAAGGTGATCCGAGTCAACCATCAAACTATCGCCCTATCACTTGTCTGTCAGTTGTATATAAACTACTAACCTCACTTTTAAAAAATAAAATGTACAAATTTTGTTCTACCCATAAGCTACTAGCAGAGGAACAACAAGGTTGCATTGAAGAGTCTATGGGCTGTAAATTACAGCTAACTATTGATGGCATTGTATTGCACCAAGCGAATAAAAGAAAAAGAAATTTACACATGTGCTACATCGACTACAAAAAAGCTTTCGACTCTGTTCCGCATGATTGGCTCTTAAAAACACTGGACATTCATAGAATCAATCCAAGAATAATACAACTATTGAAAGTCTGTATGTGTAATTGGAAGATAAACCTGCACCTTAATCAAGATAAACTAGGTTCTGTGCACATAAAAAGAGGTATATATCAAGGTGACTCTCTATCCCCACTCTGGTTCTGCCTAGCGATTAACCCTCTATCTGCACTGCTCCAAGACTCTACAAACGGTTTTAGGGTTGACACTAAGTGTACAAAATATGTGTCCCATTTATTATACATGGATGATCTAAAGCTATATGCGGAAACCGAGAAAAAATTACACAAGTTAATCAAAACGGTGAAATGCTTCAGTGACGATATCTGTATGTCTTTTGGCCTGGACAAATGTGGCATCATAAGCATCAAAAAGGGCAAGGCAGCGAACACCAACATTGCATTTGAAGGCATCGAGGAGTTAAACTCTGCATCTCTTTATAAGTATCTTGGAATAAATCAGAATGCCAAGATAAACCATAAAAAATTAAAAGAGGACTTCCTTGATAAATATAGGCAAAGGCTTAATAAGATCCTCAACACCAAACTGTCTGGCAGTAACCTTATCAGTGCAATAAATAGCTGGGCCGTCCCAGTGCTCCTCTACACTTTCGGCGTCATTAAATGGACTGACACCGACCTGCATGACATTGACAGGCTGACGAGGAAATTGTTAACCAAATTCCGATGCTTGCACCCAAAGTCCTCCACCATAAGGTTATACCTACCCAGGAAAGATGGAGGCCGTGGATTGCAGAACATCTTCAGACTGTGTAAGACGCAGGTATCAAAAATGCGATCAAAACTGCACGCCTCCAGAAACGAACTAGTTTCCTTCTTACGCAAATACGACTCCGATGCAACCCCTCTGAACCTACACAATGTAGATGCTAATATCGGTCTGGACGACGTAGGCCATGAGATTCGCCAATGGGAAGAAAAAACACTCCATGGGAAATTCCCGGCTTTATTACATGGGGACAACATCGACAAGGCTGCTTCCTTAGCATGGCTCAAGGCAGGCCATCTCTATCCTGAAACAGAAGGCTTTGTTACAGCTATACAAGACAGGGTAATTAGGACAAAAAATTACGAAAAGCATATTCTAAAACTCAATGTTGTCGACAAATGCCGAAAATGTGGAAATGTTGGTGAGTCAATTGAACACATAATGGCAGGATGTTCAGCCCTATCGGAATCTGCCTACTTAGGTCGCCATAACCAAGTTGCAAAGCTAATACACCAGCACTTGGCTTTGACACACAATTTGATCGGGAAGGATACTCCTCCTTATTACAAATACTCACCACAAGAGGTTCTCGAATCTACTGATTATTTGCTGTACTGGGATAGACCTATTTTGACCGACAAAACAGTTGATTTTAATCGCCCTGATCTGCTGCTCATCGATAAAAAGGAAAAAGTCGCTACCATTATCGACATTGCAGTACCACTATCTCACAACTTAAGAAAAACTGAATTAGGAAAAAAACGAAAATATGGGAACCTAGGCTTGGAGATTAAGCGTCTATGGAAGCTTTCTAAAACAACAATATACGCCATTGTCATATCAACCGAGGGGATAATAACAACTGACCTCACAGATACCTTCAGGGCCCTTGGCATTCCCAGGAACATTCTCGTTGCCTGTCAGAGGGCGGTACTGCTGCAGACCTGCCACATCACCAGAAAATTCCTCAGTGGAAACTGATAAAGGGACTACGATGAATTTTGTTTCCCTTTAACGAAACTCGACCCTGGCTGCAAAGCCAGAGAAAGAATACTCGTTCTTTTATCATAATAATAATAATAAAATTATTATGTTTATATAAAAAATGTTTGTCTAAATGAATCTATATAAAAGACCTTCTAAAAAAAAAACAAAGATTTAGATCGAACAAAATTATAATAATATTTGTCTTCTATAAATTTAGAGTGGAATTGGCAATGCTGTTACATCTAGATCTAGTCTAGGAAAAAAAGCGATTGAAATCTGGCTGAAATCCTATAGCTCAGACGTAGACGTCTAGATCTATTTGTTTTCCTGAAAAGTTGTGAACATCTTTTCTTCTAGAAATTACAACAGAAAACCTATTAGATTATTATTAGATCTCTTCAACGCCGCAAACCTCCTGCTATTAGGGAAGAATAACGGCGAGCAACATGGCGGTTTTTTCGACGGAGAACTGAGAATCTAGTTGTAAGTCTAGAATCAAGACCTAGATCTAGACGTAGATTGTTTGTTTGTTGTTTTACATGTTTCGGATGTTCCTTCAGAATTGAAGATAGTTACTTCCTAGTCCAAACCTCCCGCAGGACGACGGGGGATGGGAGCGGGCAGGGTTTGAACCCGGGACCATCGATAAATCCAAACGACAGTCCAGCGTGCAAACCGCTCGACCAGGCAGACATCCAGATTCCAGATTCGGCGTCCATATCTTTCTTTTCGGCCTACATTATAGCTAATTAAAAATATACAATTAATCAAATTCTTATTTTAACGTGCCTTATAATAAAGGGATCAAGCGATTAATTTGTAGAAACACTTGGAAGCACTTGAGCGTCTTCAGATAACCATGGAACTATACTAAAGGAACACTGACTTCAAAACAAGGTCTTTGCGCATCCTGTCTGCGCATACTGCAATATTTTTAAAAAACATTACAAAGACAATGAAGAATTTTATGCCTTGAACGAGCGCGATTTACCCGTCTTGATTAGAAAATGGTTTTTCGCTCTTTATAAACGAATTCTTAAAAACTTCATCCATTTTCAGACAAGCTGTTATGGTGGATATATTTTTTTTAGAGCAAGAGATCATCACAAATTATTTTATTTTTGATCATCTTACTAAAAATTATATGTACACAGGGATTCCAACGTTGGGTTTTTTATACTAGATCTGGTGCAGTTATATGTGCTACTTGCAGATTAGCTTGCGGTTCCGCTGTCCCGCAAAACATAAAAAGATAAATTAAAACTCACATTCTACGCTGTTCCTTATTGGCACTTGTATTATTTTTTTTTTGCGAAGTCCGAATTCAGACAAAATAAATCATCATTATTTTTTCATTAGTGTAAAAAGAAAATATTAAATACAAAATTCCATCATTGTCTACATTTTATTCTATTGTGGCCTACATTTGGTTAAGCTAAGCGCTAATGCTTCGTTTATTTAATGACAAGGGTCATTTATAATCATGCCAAAACATTTTCCGATATGTCTCTAACACATCAGTCCTAAGAAAAGAATAGAATTTAATAAGGGCAAGGATTCTATAATATGTCTAAATTCTACTACGGACTTATTTAAAAACTGTATCTTGAATGTAGATCCAGATCTACTGCCAATTTATCTTCTAGGTCTAGATTCAAGTTGTAGTCTTCACTTAAATATTGATCTAGATTCATCTATACATTTAAATCTATTTTGGATCAGATTTACAACTAAATCTAAACGAGATCCAGTAACTAGCATATTTAGGTTGAATCTAGAAATTAGATTATTATCTAGAAATAGATTATATTTAGAAAATAATTTATAGTGGATCTAGAGTCCTTTAGTGTCTCTTTCTTTTCTCTTTCTCTTTCTCACTATCTCTCCGATACATAATCTATATGTATATATATAGACGTACGTAGATATTTATTCTATAACTAGAGTAGTAGATGTTAAGACAGTTAATAAGGTCTAAAATCTATTTCATTAGAATATTTAGGCCTACTAAGAGGATAAAGCTTAGATTTTACATCTAAAAGATTTTACATTATTATACGTCTGGATTGGTAGGCAATTCTAGATCTATTTCTGTAATTTGTAATATAGATCTAGATTCTAGATCTAGCCTATAATAGCTGTCTTATCTTATATGTTACAGACGTTACTTCAAAAAAAAAATAAAGAAGATATGATTACGTCCTACGCGTCATTTAGTCATTCATTCATTTAGACATACATATTAACCAATGACCTAAATTCAGCCAAGTCACTAGTTTTCCTGGCTAGCTCAGACAACTTATTCCATGTTCTAATAGCGCCAGGGAAGAAGGAGCTTTTTTACAAATTTGTCCTAGCATTTGGAACGAGGAATGTGCCTTTATCTTTGTGTCTTTCTGAGTATTTTATTAAATCTTGTTTTTTGTATTTGAAGATTATGGTTCAGTGTTTAATGTTCAATTGCTAATTTATTTTTAAGTCTTCTATCCTGTAGACTTTCTATATTGGAATTTGGAGATTGTCGTATTTGTCGTAGTATTTGAAGATTAAATTCTTGCGCGCAACGTGATAATTAAGCAGAAACACGTATGCCTTAAAGTCTCTTTGTAAGGCCCTTTCAAATATCTTATTTTTAACATGTGCTTTCCTCACTCTGGGACCTGGGTCTTGAAGATAGGCATGTCTTGCTACTCGAGTAATTTTTTTTTTTGACTGCGCAATATCCTGCTATTTTTCTAACCAAGAAAAGGAGAAGTGCTTGTAAATTAAATACCTACCTTCTTATTAACAAAATAATTAATTAATGTATCCAAGTAGGCCTATAAATTTAGAACATGTATATGAATATGTGTATGTTTATTTTTCTAGTTTAAAAAATGGTAGAAAAGTGACTGAAAATTACAAAGGCATAAGATCTAAAGCTAGGTTCGTCTCATTAGGTGTAGCCTACATTTAAATATATATATATAATTAAATGATAGCCATTAATAAACTACCTTATATAATTTAACAATTATGACACCTTTCCTTAGATTAGTAAGTAGCACATCGTTTGCATCTTTTTGACTGGCCAGGGGTAGATCCTTTCATGCTTATCTTCAAAAAGATAACTTTTTTGTTTTATAAGCGAACGTACAAAATATAGTATATCCATTTGATTATTTAACCAAATTTACCTTCAAATGGGTGTTTAAAAACATTTTGGAACTACACATCACTGTAGCTATAAGTCTTTATTTTAGACTGAGTTTAGAAAAAAAACCTTTCAAATTATTATTAGAGGCCCATTTATGTATATTTTTTTAATGGAACTATTAAAATATATTTCAAGTAGATCTATGTGTATAATCTGATATGTAATTATATTTAAAAGTACATAAGCATACACTCCACCTTGCACACGTATTTTCTATATCTAGTGCGGTAAAAAGCGTATGTATAACAAATAAAACCAAGAAAAAAAAATTCTGTACGAATCTCACTAAAACTTGCAATGAATACAAGAAAACAGAAACAAAAATCAAAACACCCAAAAAAGCCGGGTAAAAAAGCTAGTTGGAATTGATAATGCATAAAATCTGGCAATCTGGGTATATTTAAAACTTAAATATAGATTTAGGCATTTTCGTTATCGAATATTGATCTACAGTGTTTACAATCAATCTAGATGCCTAATCTACACTGTCGTAATATATAAACCTTGTAATAATCAAACTGATAATAGATCTAGATTAGAAAAACTTATAGACAAGCACTATGTTTTCACTAGAAATAGATTCTATTTTCTAGATATAGCGCTAGATCTAATATTACTTTAGATTACGGCATTTTATTTGTCTGTAAACACTGTAGATCTATTTACGTTAAGGAAAATGCCTAGATCTATTTTCTAGTTTTAAATATACCCAGATTAAAAGCACTTTATTAACATGGTTTTAAGTAGCATCATATATTAGATCTATTCTAGGCTCATAAATATCGTCTACAAAAAAAAAAAAGAATATTAGATCTAGATCTATGGGTACATTAATTAGGTAGACTTAGGCCTACACGTTGATTTCAGTTGATTATTTTTAAATATAGTCTAGAATTAAAATGTCCGTTTCTAATATTGTAAAGATATAGATAGTTAAGCTTGACTTTTATAAAGATTGCTAAAAATATAATAGCATCTAAATATACCGTGTGCGAATAAGTCTACTTTCAATAGACCTAATAGGTTACATTGTTTTTTCATAATCTAGATTTTTAAAAATCTCTTAATACTATAATTAGATTATAGCTCTAAAAAATTACTGTTTAATAAAAGGGCTCATTTTTATCGATCGCACCACGTTTATTAACTTCGTTTACAATAGGCCTATATATATTTAGGACTAGGTTTTGTATTAATTACTGTTGACTGTTCTTAAGCAAATATGAATTAAACTAATGAGAGATCTAAGCACTAAGAATAAAAATAAACTCCACAGAATCCTAAATGCTGCTGGTAAGGTCATTGGCAAAAAGCAAACCCCATTAGGGCATCTGTTTGAGGCAAACATCCTCACAAAATCTAAGAAGATTCTAGAAAAAAATCACCCTTTGGGTCAGGATTTTGCTATTTTACCATCACAAAAGAGATACAAGACACCGATAGCAAGGACAAACAGACTTTATAATAATGTTTTGTTTTGTATAATGCACAAATTGTAAGACAAATTTCCTTACGAACAGTAAAGATTATTATATTATTATTATTATTATTATTATATGTATGACATTCTATATGTATACAAGTAGATCTACATTTATAAGTAGCGCATAAAAAATTACCCAGATCTAGTAGAAATTACCTAACATAAACTTCACTAATTGAACGGCAACTTCAAAACAGAGGCATTGACTTAGAGTGAATTTGACGCCAAGGGTGACAAAAATATAAAATCATTTTTGATAAGCTCTTACTCTAATAAATTATATCTACCATAACAACTTGTGTGAAAATGGTTAAAGTTTTTATCGACCTGTTTAGAAAAAGCTAAAAAACATTTTCTAATCAACACGGGTAAATCGCGCGCGTTCGCGGCGTAAAATCCTTCTTTGTCTCCATCATTTTATTTTGTAAATATTGCAGGATGCGTATTGACATGCGCAAAGAACCTGTTTTCTATACGGCTTTGTAAAAAAACCACGAAGTCAGCGTTCCTTTAGTATAGTTCCATGAGATAACCACGTGCTTGATTGATGTTCACTGTTTTAAACCTTCAACTACGGTGCGCAAAAAGTTGTCTATTCATTCATTCAAACGCGATAAAACTTGTTGCAAAGAAATGCTTTAGTGAACGGCTGTAAGCCAGTGACGTAGGAGGTGTACTTTTTTTTTTCATTTCTTGCTGTGAGCCTAGTGACGTAGGGGGTGTCAAGTTTTTTTCCTTTGACGTCACTTTCATTCATAAATTGGAAAACTTTCATTCATAAATTCTCCATGTCATTCATAAAACCTTCAAACCAAAATAAATTTTTCGATAATGAGACATTTTTCAAACCGATATAACGGTCAAACTCGAGTTTTCCCGATGTGGCCAATGAGCTGAGAATTTTTTTCTCACTAACATTTAGATACGTTGAAATTTTAAAGAAAATCGTTAGAGCCGTTTTCGAAATAGAAGAAATATATATATATATATATATATATATATATA
>JADKLZ010003124.1:6130-19091 GCA_021533235.1 Biomphalaria straminea | reverse complement strand
TCTTGTATCTAGGAACTAGACTTCTCGTATCTAGGAACTAGACTTCTCGTATCTATGAACTAGACTTCTTGTATCTAGGGACTATACTTCTTGTATCTAGGGACTATACTTCTTGTATCTAGGAACTAGACTTCTTGTATATAGGAACTAGACTTCTCGTATCTAGGAACTAGACTTCTCGTATATAGGAACTAGACTTCTCGTATCTGGGAACTACATCTTGTCTAAATAAAATGTTTTAAGTGACCTTGACTATACCATGTCTAAATGGACTTTTCTAAGCAACCTGGACCTCATCATGTCTTTGTGACCTTGACTACATCATGTCTAAATAAAGAGTTTGAAAGTCACTTATGTCAGCGTAACCACGTACATGATGAGAACTTGTAGTTTGGTTTTGAGTTCATTCAGATGTGCTGATCGCATAAACAGAGATAATAGTTCAGCTAAGACAACATGCTATGATTTCTATGTTTCAAAATTGTTCATAGTTTAAGTACATTAGAAACAATCATAGGCAATTGAACATTTTATTAATTTACTTACTAAAACAAATAAACAAGGAAAATATGAAGTTTTTTTAAAACAAATCCTAAGTGAAAGATTAACAAAATGTATACCATATACTGAATACTGTATTTTCATCTACTATATGTATTTATGTAAAAGAAATAAACGTAACATATACAGCCCCATCACTCAATAAGTAGCATTTATATTCTTTTATTGATACAAATAAAATTGTTCCAATAAATACTTTATTATTTTCTCACATTTTTTATTGATTCATGTTTTGTTAGGTACATCAAGTAATTTTGTAAAGTTTCAACTTGATCCAAGAATAGTTCTCGTGTACAAAATGTACCAGACAGGCAGACCGACAGACAGACCGACAGACAGAGTGAGATGATAAAATATACATATGTAACATCTTATAAATTTATGAAATCCACGCTTTGTAAGCGAAATTTTAGACGTACAAAATTTATATCAATCCAAGCAATGATTTATCAATTTCTTCATCCATATATATTCTACAAATAATGTGTAGTACTAATTGTGACCTATACATGCGAGACAAGGACATCATCTGCAATGGTCAAGACAAAATGTAGTACAGTAGCATTGGCTACCACGTGTTTTAATGTAAAAGATTTTGTCAAAAGACAGAGAAATTGCATTTGCAAACGTCCACTCGAAGATGTGACCAAGTGTCGCTTGATATTTGCTGAACTTAACGTACAAATATTACATTTCCAATTGTCGTCTTAGAGAAACAGGCGTTCCTAAAAATAGAAGAAGATTATTATTGAAAACAGGAAAGATTTACATAAAATGCATAACTTTATTATTTTATTATCTAGATCACACACTTATATGTACTGATTTGTAAACTGAAGAGTTTCACTAGGCAATCATAAATTGCGTACCACATGTATTTCTTATTATCAAGTCAAAAACTATCCTATAGTTACTCTGATAAAGAAAATAAATAATGATAACAGTGCCCTTTCTTTATCACAGTAAAACACAATATAGATTTCTTGAAAATTTTGACGACCTATTCATTAGGTCTTTACTAGTATTATAAATAAAACATTTTAATATTTTTGTTTCGATCTTATACCACTATAACATTTTACTTATTGATTTAAAACTTAAAATGTAATTTTATTTTTAAAATTAGGATAATCAGTAGTTCTAAAAGATCATTGTAATACTTTAATTTGTGGTATAACTATTACAAATTTGAAAATTCCATCACTGTCAGAAAGATATAACACTATTTCAGCTAGTTTTTGATCGCCTACATACGTAGGTTACTTTATGTTCATAAAATTATGAATAGAACGTCACATTATCAGAAAATTCCTAAGAAGTCTAAAACAGATGAACCTGAAAAGTGTATTGATTATTTTTCTACAATATTCTTATCTAATTATTATAAAGTTCTATTTCTTTGTGCTAATGGAAAACATCAGTCCATAATTGTACTTCCAATTTAAAAAAAAAGTGGCCACCTGAAGAGGATTTATTTAACTGTGTATAATGTCTTTTTAATCGACATGTAGGCCTATACTTAGTTACACATTTTCACTTCATTTTGTACAATCTTAATCGAAGAGTTTGGATTTTGAAACTACATTTACGAATATATGTTTAAATGTCATTATTGTCTTTATTTAACATGCGAAACTTTCAGTGAAGTGTTTAACTCATTACAATCGAGTATAATGTTTCAGAGCTTTGGAACTAGCTGTTTTTACAATTAAAAAAACGTCCCTCTGTCCGTACCGACGTTCGCAAGTTTATTGCTCTTTGTAGTGCAGACCTTCCTCCAGGGAACAGTACCAGGAAAAAGAAGAAGAGGCAGACAAAGAAAGCGATGGGAAGACAACATAAAATAATGGATGGGCCTACCATTGAAAGAGGTTCTAAACAGGGATAGAGAGGAATGGAGAAAGACGGTCTACAGGTCTTGCTTGGTGCCCAGATGGTGCACCAGACTAAGGGATATGTAACAGGTAACTTGTAAAAAAATGTTGTAATTACGTGGAAAACAGTGCATCTCAAACTGTTTTTAGTGGCTACCCCGTAAACCATAAAAAAGTCACTCTTGTTTCTCCTGTAAGCTAACTGGAGCGTCTGGGGAGCACGTCGATTCAATGTAGTGGAGAGCAAATTACTTTTCAGATTAAAAAAAAACAGGTTTAAAACTTTCTGAAACAAAATGAAATTGACAGTTTATTTCTGGAGTCAAGATTATCAACTAAAAAAAAAACATTTCAACAACTACAACATCAGCAATAATAACGACAATAGCAGCAATAAAAACATATAAAAACTACCACAACAAGAAAATAACAAAATTTACAAAGAAAAATAACAATAATAAGAAGAACAAAATGAAGAATAACAACAAAACAAGAACGATCAAAATACAACAAAAAGTAAACACAAGAGACTCATTACTTGAATAAACTCAAGAGTCAACAAAATGTCTGACACTTGCGGGCCGACTACGATTTGTTTATTGACACCTCTTTCTGGTGTAAAATTACTTCCTAGCTCAGCTGCAGAGGCTTTGTAAATCCCAAACGTGTAATTAGGCAAGAAGGCATCGTACCTTTAAAACTTATAATGTCCCTTTAACAATTTCAGCCTAAAACGTATATGAAGGCTTCAATGACCTTGTCTACTACAGAAGTTTCCCTCTTGCTAGGTTACAATGACCTTATATAAATCACTTAATGGAGAACACAGGAATCGTTTGCGCCCAGACCTCCATGCCAGATGGGTACACTTCCAAAACTAGTTTCAGTAGGAACTTTTTCTATGATACAAGCAATATTGTGGAAAGCGTTGTCGATAGGCTAAATGCGCTTGAACTTGGCTTGGCTTGGCTATCTAGAAAGGTTCTCTAAGTTCGACAGCCGACTCGGGCAGAGTTGTGTTTACTGAGCACCTAATGGCAGCACGGAAAACCAAATCCTAGATACCCCCTCCCACTTGTCCACAAATGAGATTGGACCAAGCGCTCTGAGCATGCTATAAGTATGAAAGCTATAATAATAATATTTACGCACAATAAAGTATACTGCAAAAATCGTGTTTTTCTAATGGAAAAAATGATTGTTTCTGTACTTAGTATCTATAAATTTGTTTTTTAATTTAAAATATTCAATAAAGTAAACTGTATTGGAGTTACAATAAAAATATAAATATATAATTAGATTTCCTAAATTTTTAACTTGACAAATTTTAAAATACATCAAATTGGAAATATTTGAACGCCCAAATACCAAAATAGGGCTTAGAAAAAATCCACAAAGCATTTCTTTCCATACATGTAATGCAATAATATACCCCAACATCCAAACCCAACCTGCCGATTTATTTCATTCAATTGCAGTGTTACTATAGTTAAATGAATGTAGATGAGATAACAACCTGGGCATCTGGTCGGAACGAATTCTCTATAAAAGAAGTTTCTTTCTCATCACGCAGCTGATAAAATAACGGCGGGTATCTGATGAATTTTCGGAACAGCGACATCGCATTTCTGCCAGGGTGAGTGTCACGGCTATTTATTCTTTCTGGGGATTGACTCTAACACTTCAACATGTTTGTGTTTTACTGCCAATAAGCAAAGTCTTGGGATTACTTTAAAGTTATCATCATGTTTTCAGGTAAAAAAAATAATTGTGCAAAATTTCAGCTGGATTTGATATCGTGTGTCGGAGAAATAACATGTGCACACTTTTTAATTTGTTTTGTTTTGTTTTTTAATTTGTTCTTGTTTTGTCAGGGACAAGAAATGATTGTAAAATATTCCAACTTGATCCCAAATTGGGTCTGGGAGAAATAACGCGTGTAGACAGACAGACAGATAGACAGAGTAATTTGAAATAATAAGCTTTGTACTTTGTAAAAACGAATTAAGATGCTCTATCAAAACTCATGCCCAAAGCCACCATCTTCCGCTAGTGTCCAGTCTGTAATTTATTTTTAGTATCAGTTTTAGATTTGTATATTATAGAGGTCAAGCAATTACAAAAAGTTACCAACGTTTTGAGAAGCAGGAGTAAATATGGTAGAACCTTAAATCTAAAATCTTTCTTTAAAAATATATTTTTACGTAATAAGCTCAAATCGATGTCCGACTCATCTTGTGATGCAACTTTCTTGTGAAATGGGAAACATATCTGGAGATCGTTGGTGAGCTTGGTCAGTGAATTTCGTCTGATATATCGTTAGATTTCTCATCGTTATTCTGTCTCAGATCTTTATATATTTAGAAAGTCTAGTTCTTCACCTGTGCTAAATATTAACTGATTTAAGACCTTGTTTTATCATTTCGAAATGTTAAAAATGCATGTATACTTCATATAAATAGTGAGAGAATATTTTTACCTATTATATTAATACTTCACTTTTCGTCAAAACTAGATGGTGAATATATTTTTTCTTGATGGTCATAACCAATGTGTTGTGAATTTACTTTCGTATAAAACACTTCCGCGGGCCGCATGTGGCCCGCGCGTCGTAATTTGTCCAACCCTGCTCTAAGGAGTTGACTATCAATTTTCAAATGTGAAAAAAACTTAAAGGGAGATAATGAACATTAAGAAAGAACAATTCTTTGTTGGGGAAAAGGCCTTGTTTTTTTATGAATTTCATTTTTTTTTAAAGAAATAATATAATCTTTTAAAATAAATACAATACTGCAGGATACCTACCACTAGAGCAGGGTTTCTCGACCTGTGGGTCGCAACCCCACTATGGGATCAAATGACTTATGGTCAGGGGTCACCTAAACCCCCCCAGAAAATCTGGATCTTTCTTTCTAGTTTATTTCTCTTTTTTGTTCTTGTCCATTCTAAAGCGCCTTAACAAACAGAACCGTAATTGGTATTCAAACTATTTGATTTCTGCCTGAGTCTTCTTCTTCCATTTTAAAGAACGAATCTTTACGTAACAAAGTTATCCAGCTTTTAATTATTAGACCAAATTCAGAAGCACCATTGACCAAGAAGATGACATTTGTTGTAGGCCTACTACTAGATTTCTGATATGTTGTAATAGAAACAAGCTTCACTTCCACACTACCATTGGCGTGTTTGTAAATACTATCCAAACACAATTTCTGTAACAATGTAGTTTTCGGTATAAAATAGTGTTATCCATACGTCGCCATATTTGCCAATGATCCCAAGTATAGTATGTGTATAGTGAATACGAAATGGAAAAGCAAATAAATACAAGTCTGAATAAAACCTTTTCTTAAATTTAATTATGAGCAAACAAATGTACGGCCGGGGGACGCCGCCTAGTTGGAAATTATATTAGGGGTCGCGGGACAAATAAGGTTGAGACCCGCTGCACAAGAGGATATTCTAATTCATTCAGTCATGGAGTAACTGTTGCTTAATTCATAGGTACCAAAGGATTTCAGAACTCCAACATATGCCAGTTATCAATCCGTTCTATTCTGTACTGGACCGAAGGCTTTGACACACTTTACAACGAGATGATCGCCAGAATCTTTCAAAAGTGGCTTAGATCCTATTATTATTATTATTATTATAGCTTTTTATATAACGCTACTTTCATGCTTATAGCATGCTCAGAGCGCTTTGATCCAATCTCATTAGTGGACCAGTGGGGGGAGGGGGTATCTAGGAGTTGGTTTCCCGTGCTGCCTTTGGGCGCTCAGTAAACACAACTCTGCCCGAGTCGAACCTCGAGCCCCCTTCTAGGTAGCCAAGCAAGCCAAGCTCAAGTCGCACTTAGCCTCTCGACCACGCTTCCTATCTGACTAAAAGCACCCAAAGTGTCTTGGTTACTAGGGCCACCTCAACAAGCCTAACGGTGTTCAACAATTATCGGTTCTAGGCCCAGTATTTATCGCTATTTACGCATACCATCTAAGTTATGTAATACAGCCAACCGGCATTTTATACTACTTTCTTGCTGATGCCTCACAATTGTACGAATTCTTAATTTCGTCAGAGGTATCAAATTTTGAAACAAAAATCAGTGGAACTTGATAAACTAAAAAAAAAAAACACCGTTGCATTCTATGTCAGAATGTCTGTGTTGAACAGACGAAGCTTCACACAAAGAAACATGCAAGGACTCCAGCGTGTTGTCGTCTGATGATATTTGCTGAAATTATTTCTACATTTTCTGTTCACCTTTTGAGAAACTCAAATTGAAAGGACAAGAGGAAAAATCGTATATTTATAAAATGTGTATTTGCATATAATTGACTAAACGTTTACCTAAGTTTTGCTTAATAGACAGATCGGATGTTAGGTGGTAAACAGAGATTTTGCCTTTTAAATTGTTTTCTATCTTTCTATTAAACACAACTATTACATTTATTTTCTTTAATTGTTTAGTTTATAAACTAATTTCTTCCATTGTTTGTTATGTCATGTAAAAGAAACACTTGTGCACAGCTCCATACAAATTGATCCGAGATTGGGTCTGGGAGAAATAACATGTACAAACTGTTTGTTTTGACCAGACAGACGACAGAGATAAGCTTTGTTCAAATGAAACAAAGATGTTCTATCGAGGCAGTAGCGGCCCTAGGGGGTGTTTTTTTTATGACTTTCCGCGGTTACTTTTTCCATTGTTCAAATAAAGACTATTTTAATTTCTCATTGGCTGCCTGGTCTTGCTGCTCACGCACTGGACTGTCGTTCGGACTTTTCTATGGTCACTGGCTCATACACTGCCCGTTGCAATCCGGTTTCGTCCTGTAAAAGGTTTGGAATAGTTTGAAGTAGTAAGTATATTGTATTTCAACAAGGGAAATGAATCCTTCAGTTTACACAGGTGTGTCTAAATATTGTTACGACTTCGCTATTGCGCATCGCAAGTCTAGCTAGCGCACCTCTAGTGAACGGACTATAACAAGATGTTTACAAGAGAGTAACGATTTCCGCCGAAGGCTAGAAGTGGAAATAGAGACACTGTGGTAGTATTGAAGATGTTATTAGTGTATCTGTGATGTCCTGTGAATAAATATATGTCTCGTTGAGCTGGCCTTGTCTCTTAGATTATTACAATGGTGTCAGAGGTGAGGATTATAGGCAGCTCAACGAGAGGAGGTAGGCTTTGATTACAATGACATATTCGAAGCTATTACATCAGCTCTCAATTAAACAGATAAGACAAGAGCTTCGGGACCGAGATTTAAAAGCCTTAGGTAGCAAGGAAAGGCTTACGGCTCGTCTGCGGCAAGCATTGATTGAGGAAGATGAAGATCCGGAGACCTACCAGTTCGAAGTTGAAACTGGGATTGATGATCTCATTGGCAAGATCCAGGAGTGTGAAGATGCATTTAAGGAACAATTGAGCACGATAAGGATCATGATGGAGAACATGAGCAGGGACATAATGTTGAACGTAGATGAAAGTGTATTAGAAGTGGAAGGACAAACAGACCAAAGTGATCAAATGGTGTCGCAACCGAAAGAAGGCATAAATTGTTTGTGAAAGGGCAGCTGCCTGGTCAGGACTGTGGCTGCACAAACAGTGGTGATGTATGCGCTGGGGATTGGAGCGCTGTCTGTGACTGTGTTGTGGGCAAGTCTGACGGGGGTGACTTTAAAGACGAGAAACGTGACAACGATTGCTGCGACGATCTCGAATGGAAAGAGAGAAATGAAGAAACTGAAGTCTGTTATGTGCCCGAAGTGTTTGTTCCTGTTGCACCTGTTACCAGTACCTTAATCAGCCGGACAGATCAAGACAACGTTGGGTCTGCGTCTAAGCCTGTTGCTGTAGACCTTAAAGACCTCTGCCTATCTGCCGGTGCTCACGAAGGAAATGTGAAGCTCGACAACTGCATCCAGAACTTGAGCATGAACTGTGCGTGCGGCGCATCACACATAGAATTTGGGTGCCAAGAAAACCATCAACATGGCATATGTACTTCTGCCATCATCATTGACATTGGCATAAATGAATGTCAGTCAACACACTCTACATCAGAGCTGTCAAAAGGAAAACATCTTCCACTTGAACGTGAACAGACCTATCTCCTGGACGTGAGACTTTTGGCTCAGGATGACCGCGGCGCATTGGACTTGGTTTGCAACTTGGCTGAAGTTGAACCTGTAATCCCCACGAGAGACGTCTGTCGGAAGGGTCTGCTGAAACGGCGTGTCCGATCAACGGCTGTGCTGAAGAAAACAAGGCTCGACACTATCTCGTTGAGTGTCAAACGGCCACGCCATCGCCTCAACAACAGTCTGATCAACTGGAGAAAGAGGAAGCAACGGCTGCGGAAAACTGTGCAGATGGCTTCGTGGGCAACAGGCACCCTACCGCCTGTGGCTCCCACTGATCGACCTCCACCTGAACTGTCAAACCTCAGCTGCAGTGTTTTTCTTTTCGGGACGAAAAGTGTTAAGACGGGGGCAATGTTACGACTTCGCTATTGCGCATCGCAAGTCTAGCTAGCGCACCTCTAGTGAACGGACTATAACAAGATGTTTACAAGAGAGTAACGATTTCCGCCGAAGGCTAGAAGTGGAAATAGAGACACTGTGGTAGTATTGAAGATGTTATTAGTGTATCTGTGATGTCCTGTGAATAAATATATGTCTCGTTGAGCTGGCCTTGTCTCTTAGATTATTACAATATGTTGGGTTTCGCTCAATTATATATCTGAACAAGTTCTTCACACCCATTCTCGTATCAAATTAAAACTTTTAAACAAATATAGAATACTAAACAAAATATGAATTAATTATAAAATTAACCAACTAGTCAATTAATTATTTCATAATTAGTATTTTTTAATGGAATCGAGAATAAAATAATTCTACATGATTGTAAGATCTAGTTGTCAGTGCGGAGCTCTTTCTCCTAGTTAAGCTTTTTAAAAAGTATTTTATTTCCTTGTTTGTCACTTACATTGGAGACAAGGACGAATAAACGAAAAAGTCTAAACAAAAGAAAAACCTATTCATATCTGAATTGATATTCATTAAACGTCTTTTTTAAAGCGTTTGTTTACATTACTTAAATTCATAAGCAATGGAGTTATTTAAATATCTGAATGATTTTAACCAATAAAAGCCTCTTAATTATGTTATAGACATAGTCGTATTGAATTTGACATCTGTGCATCATTTCTCAGACTTTGAAAATGTGTGTGTGTGTGGGGGGGGGCAACGTTCTAATAAAAACAGCGGACATTATTACATTAGTCAAAACACATTTGTCTATCAACCAGTTGTCTCTAGTGGCGCACATTGGACATAATGTCATAGTTTATCAGCATCATGATTAGTTTGTTTAATGCTCTTATATTTAAGCCATCTAGAAAGCTGGCTAAAAAGTTCTAATGCAAATATTTGAGGGAGGTAATGGACAAAATAAAATGAAACAGACAAAAAAAAATAATGGTATAATGGAAATTAACAGAAGCTGATAAATAAACTATACAAGAGGATGACATATAAAAATGACATTCTGTAATTTGCAACTCCACAATATTCGATTGGTCACCAGTGTCTAACCTTTATTGAATTTACTAATATACAATTGGTCACCGTACAGGTGTACGACTTGGGACCAGTGATTTGTTGACATTTAGAGGTTACTTTTGCTTTATACATTTAAATAAGATATAAATATATAAATGTTAAAACTATTCACTTTCTGGACAGTAATATACATTATAACTTATTCTATTCCTTTGAACCCTATAGGTTGTTCATATATGTGACTGCATTCAAATTTCGTTCGTCCTTTCTCAAGCTTTCTATGTGTCAGGGTGTGGGAGCACCAATCAACATTCCGATTAAGGGAAGGGACATTACTGAATGTGTCATATAACACTTGTATCTGTCTGTCAATTAGTTTACCAAAACATTGAATTCACAAATATATCATTGTTCAACAGTGTCTATCTTTTATCCACCTATGGGCAAGAGACATTTCTTATACTCTTATTACGGAATACGAAATCTTCTGGAGAGGATGAAATCTAGTGCTTGCGGTTTCAATATCTACTTTGACAAGCGCATTCCTTCTTGAAGGCCGGATGACTAATTAGTATAAGACACAGGGCCAAATTTAAGTATGTATATATATAGTTCGTCCATCGTGGTTCGATGATGACCACTTTGTCATCCAGTGGGCTGAGGGCTTTGCACTGGGGTCTTGTGCCTCCTCATGTGGCTGGTGAGACCTATGCGAGCCCGGAATGTTCGGCCGCACTCTGGGCAGGTAATTCCAGCTGGAGCTAGTGTCGTTTGCCTTGCTTTCCTTCTCTGGCGTTTTTCTTTCGCAAGCGTTGTTCTTTTTTCCTCAGCAACCTGTGCGCCGGATGTGGTATGTGGAGACACAGGGGATGGACTTTTTTTTTATAATTTTTCTGAGACCATGACTGATTTATTGATTCTTGTCACAAGCCTCTCTCTGGTGCTAGATGTACAATCTGCTCTTGAAGTGCTATTAGATGTCACTAGCTGTTAGGAGAGAAGTCTGGTGCCGCAGGGGATTGTATTTTGAATATAATATATATTGAACAATGACGATCTAGGATTCAACTGAGTAAATGCCTTGATAAAGAAACACTGGAACTTTTATTTAAACTCAACATAAGTACAGATATGTACAAATAATATTAATAAAACTTTTGAGTCCACAAAGACATACTTTTTTCTAAATATATCAGATCTAACAATGCTACTCTTCTAGACAGAATCTCAGCCCGGACTGCACTTGGCGCACACTTTTGTAAACGCGCCTCCTTTCAAAATGTCTTTTTATTCAAACTAACCAATAGATTTGAATTCCAGAAGTCTCCAGACGAGCTATAAATAGATGCCGGGTAAATCCCGAGGCACAGTTAAAAAACCCAGATTTATATTTTCACACATGTTCTTACTAAATATGAAATACACAAATAAGCCTAGAATTACATATGTGACAATTCTTATGTCACTTTATTATGATGACAAGGTCACGGACATAGCACAGACGTATTGATTCAGTTCATGTTTCCAAAACAGGGGAGTAGCTTTGATACTGTCTGACCGAGTAGGAACGAACAAGTTGTTTGTACCTCTCTGTTTTTGTCTAGATAGACAGAAGTCACTTTGCGACGACTTGACTTAATTACGAAATAGCAGGTGGCTGTTATCTTTTAGAATTTTTTAGATATTTTTTTTTCTCCAAAAAGTTCGGTTTAATATAATATTGTTGTTCTTGTTTTTATTATGCTCCTTTTATAACAGTTTAGATGAAACGTTGCCATGCAAAAAGTTTTTCCATACGTTGGGAGATCTTGCAATAATGCACAGTAACATTATCGCTTTAATATAGATTCACTAATGAATGAAAATACTTAAATCTAAAAGCTATATTTTTAGAAACAAAAAAGTTCTTGTACATTTCTTCTCTCATTCCTTCTAAAAAAATATGTTTATTTTATTTTTAATTTGTGGAGGATAAGGCCCCTTGGTAGACGCACTGTCGTGGATCCGAGTTACTTATTCCGAGCAATAGTACACTTCTTAATGACATTCTAGCCAGACATGGAGATGAAAAAAAACAACAAATTAAATGTTTCTGACCAGTCGAAATGTGAATATATTAAACATTTCTTTGGAAGAGGCTCCTTGCTGTCGTAGCCCCGATTCCATCCCTTAAATACGGCCATGACTAAACCGTATGTAGAAATGTATGCATGTTTTATTAATACTGTTTTTTTTTTGTATTTAGCTATTAAAAGCTAAATTTTTATGGTATAACTGTTTAAAGGGAGATGATCGTGTTAAAATGGTATGAATATATAATATAGATTGCAAAAAGTGTCTGTACTATATTATTTATTTCAGTAGATTCATGGCTTACATAACAAAATCAATGTTTAGCAATTCAACGTTCCTTTTTATACCAGAAATATATTCAAAACATTTTTGTTAAATGAATGTTAATTAGTATGCAACTATATTGTTATAACTTCTATTAATGAAATATACATTGTATAGTTTCAAACCCGTTAGTCCTCAGAACAAAAAACCAATAGCATACTCAATCTTTGAAGGCCTAATTTTAGGTCGGTATTAAAGTCACATGAAACAAAATATGCCTTTTCGTATTTAAAACCTTGACGCTATTCCGTTATTGTCTACCTACCCTCTGTTTGACTCTATAGTCTTTCCTTGCTCACATTTCCTTCCTATAAAGAATGGTAATATAAATACATTGACCTATACAGCGTTGCATACCACATGAAATAAATGAACACAAAAATGTTTTATGAATAATGAGAGACAAAACTAACATCCACTTTCGTGTCCAGCTCTAAAAAAACGTTCAAGCGAATATAATTATTTAGTCCATCATAATCACACAGGGTCATGTACTAAGCTAAGGGTATATAATTCTTTGGTCCGTCATAATCACACAGAGTCATGTACTAAGC
>JADKLZ010003123.1:7409-18003 GCA_021533235.1 Biomphalaria straminea | reverse complement strand
ATGCAAACGCGACATGAAGCTATTTAAAATCGACACTAGCAGCTGGGTTAAAATTTTACGATTTGCATATAAGATATCAAAACACAAAACAACAAAAATGTTAATTCGATATGACAGAAAGGCTCTGGATATTCCACACAGACGTTTGGTAGTCATACAGAGAAACATGGTTACAGATATTTTTGACGTATTCGCAGGGGCGTAGATAGAAATTTTTCATCGTTTGGGGGCCCGGGGGCCACTTAAATTGCTTATTATCTAATTTTCAATGTAAAAAATATTCATTGGGGGCCCCCTTCAAATTCTCCCCCCTCCTCCCTCCACCCTAGCTACGCCACTGCGTATTCATACAGACTACAATGTAGTCGTACAAACTAATCAATAGATACACAGTCAAACAGTCTTAGTTGAAGACACAGTCTACATTAGTCTACAATCATGAAACAAAGTCTTAACTCTTGAATAGACCCTATTACTGCTCTCTGTGTCAGTCCGTACCGTTTAGATAACAGAAACTAGAAAAGGTATTGAAAATCCGACATCGTGATATTTTAGATCTTGAAATGTTCTGATGCAATTAGTTGTTCATTAACAAATACAACTATTTTGCATTTATCCACTATAAATAGTAAAAAAAAAAAAAAGGACACTATATCACGAAAAGTGTCACATTCAACTCTAGATGTTTTAAATATGCATGCAAAAAATATACATAATTTGTCTATTTCATAGTTGTTATTTTACTGCTTATAACTATATTTCAGCAAAGTACAAGAATACTGAATACTCTGTAAATGTTGTTGACATAGGCGATGATGAAGATGGTGAGTGTGTTTTTATTTGTATGTTTTAGGACAAAGACAAACAGCACAGAAGTGATAGGGGCTATTCCTCCTTTGTAGTCCTCAAAAATAAGTTATTAAACTTGTGCAATCTATATGAACCTACCACTCCATTCTTCTAGGCATTTCTTCCTTCACCTCAATCTTGGTTTTTCATGTTTAAACATTTTTTCTCCAAGCAGCCAAAACTAGGCCAATCTTGGTGAGACTTTGGCATAAAAAATGGCTATTTACATGTTTATGAATATAGATTTATATAAAATTTCATGATTAAGTTATAATCGACGTGTTAGCTGAAGATATTATTTACTGTACTATATATGAAAAAATAAATTAAATCATAAGCTCTTTCTTTCTTTTAAGTACCATTAATCTAAAATGATATATCGGGACGCACCATATCAAACTTTATTCATCAATTCACATACTTTGTCTATTTCATAGTTGTTATTCTACTACTTATAACTATATTTCAGCAAAATACAAGACTAGCGAAGACTCTGTAAATGTTGTTGACATAGGCGATGATAAAGATGGTGAGTTTGTATTTTAGCGGCCCACGAATGTGGAAAAGACGCTATTAGTATTTTGTGGCCTGTCTGTCCGTCCGTCCCGCTTAGATCTCAGAAAATAGAAGAGAAAATAAAAAATAGGACAACATGATACTTTAGATCATTCTAATACAGCATTTTTACAACTAATCACCATTAATAGTAACAAACGCTGGAGTCTTTTTAGTAAGGGAGAAGACCAATTACCATTTTTTAACAAATTTATGCAAATGATTTTAGATTTTTGATCAAAAAATATTATTTTTTATACTTGTATTGCTAGGTTATGTCAGTTTGTCATACTATATGAGAAGCGTGGTCGAGAGGCTAAGTGCGGCTTGATCTTGGCTTGCTTGGCTACCTAGAAGGGGGCTCGAGGTTCGACACCCGACTCGGGCAGAGTTGTGTTTACTGAGCGCCCAAAGGCAGCACGGGAAACCAACTCCTAGATACCCCCTCCCCCCACTGGTCCACAAATGAGATTGGACCAAAGCGCTCTGAGCATGCTATAAGCATGAAGGTTGCGCTATATAAAAGCTATAATAATATAATAATATATACATTCAAAAAAATGTTTACTTTTTTTAAAGAGAGAAAAATTATATTTACAAAGCAAATAAGTTGGACATAATTTAAAACAACAATTAGTAAGTAGTTTTTCATATTATCGTGTGAACTGCAGGGGTAACAAAAAACCATAGGACACAAAAGTAAAGTAATTTTTTTTAATACGGAAATGACTTTTCCTGAGGCTTTGAATAGGAGATTGACTCTTTAGAAAACAATTAGATCAATTAGATATTCATTATAAGACATTAATTAGGGCAGGTTCACATCTAACTTCACATTCACTATTCCTTGGTCTGCTGGACCTTTGTGGCACCACACAGAATCTGTCAACTTTCTCCATTCTTCTCTGTCATTTGCCTTTGATAGAATTTAATTATGGTATTCTTTCTAAAATATTGAAATTAGCTTTTTTACTTACTTGGGTGGACCACTTCTGATATAATTTAATACCGATATTCTTCTGAAAATATAGAAACCCGATCTTGAATTTGTGTTTCCACACAAACTGTCTTTGTAACCTTGTTTTTTTTTTGTTTATGTTAGGATAATCCCAATAATGTTTTTATATCCTTACCACGTTGATGAAGTATTTCAGACTTGAAAATTAAGTCCCGGACGAAACCTTTTCAGTGCAACGGGGAAGGGTAACTGGCGGTTATTGAACTCTGGAACATAGTTACACGGTTCAGGAGTGTATACATAAATACCTTAATTAAAGATCCAAGAACTTTATTAAATGTTAAAAATTAACGCGGTTTGAAACAGAAAAGGACAAATATTAATTATAATACATTTGAAAAAAAGTATTCACTAACTCTATAGTATTTATAAAATTCTTATTTTAAAATCAATTTATTTTTTCATGAAACTATCGCATATGAAATTTGTAAGTTACATAAAATCAATATATTGCAATAAAACAGGAAAAAACTGGGCCTTGCGGCATAAAGTCTCTTTAGCCTCGATACAGACCCTCTAGTCTTGTGCTCTCTTGCCTGTCGATGTTGGGAGCATAAAGTCTCTTTAGCCTCGATACAGACTCTCTAGTCTTGTGCTCTCTTGCCTGTCGATGTTGGGAACATAAAGTCTCTTTAGCCTCGATACAGACCCTCTAGTCTTGTGTTCTCTTGCCTGTCGTTGTTGGGAACATAAATGCAATAACTGTAACATTGTAACTGATTTCTTGTCAAGACACAACGCAAGTATTAGATTACAACTATATCACAACAAGAAACACAACTAGCCCAGTGTGTTAGTCAGTCATAAACAGTTGAATCCAGCGCAAGTACTGGACGAAGCGGAGATGCCAGTGGAGTTTGATACAGTGGTACAAGATTTAATACGACTGTTTTTTTTTCTCTGCTTTTCTCTAAAAATCCTAAATTATACTGCATTTATCTAAGTCAATACATTAAATAATAATCTAAACATTTTAGTAGACATTCGTTAACAGTTTGTAAAATTTCTTTCAGAGTCATTTGAAGAAACAAGAGACCACACAGATGAGTTTGAAATATGGGTTTTAGGAAAAAAAACAACTGTGCTCGGTATTAATATAAAATTTCTTTACTTTTCATTTCGATTTTTATCAGATTTTTCCTTATATTTGTTTTTATCGGCCAACGAAAAAAAGAATAGACGCTTTTAGTTTTATATAGTCTATCGGTAGTAGCACATTAAGAAGAGGATTGGAAGCGAATAGTCATCTGTTTCTTTGGCAAACATTTGCTTGAGCTGATTATCATGTGGCCATCCACCACGACCAACCGCCTTTACGTTCCCTAAGTTACGTCAAGTGCCCATTAGAGAAAACCTAAATTCTAGAATATCTAATGTAGATATTGATCTAATCCTACATATTCTAGATCTAGTCGATCTAGCGTGGAGGGAGATAATCAGGGACATGGTTTTCGTGCTGATTTGTCAAAAGATTTAAAAACAAAAAATTGAACTTTCCGAATTCGAACTAGAGTTCTCGAGCCTCCAAGATATATAATCAGCACGAGGCTTGCACTGTATGTTTAATATTTATGTTTTCGTAGTTTTAAATATTTTTAGAACGATCTAATTGTCTATATAGAGCGTGTATTCCTTAAGCTTAGTACATTTTCTTTTTTTTTTTTAAATATTGTTTTAATAATGTGTTGATTTTTTCAAAATCAATAAATAGTTTTCATCGATGTCACAATATGGTAAAGCCGGTGATCGTAATATTTGAATAAAAACGATGTAGAAGATCTAGAATTCACTTGAGTAATATTTCAATGATAAAATACAGGAACCTTTATTTAAATCCAACATAAGTACAGCTATGTAGAGAGAATATCAAATAAAACATGTAGTTGAACAAAGACATACTTTTTATGTAATAATATTAGATCTACCATTACGTGACTGATTCTTAGCAGAATTAAAGCGCAACTGATTGAACCCAAGCTTTTGGTAGCTTGCTTTTGTCAAACCAACCAATCAAATTTCACTAGGGTCGTGACGTCAAAAATTCTAGAACAATCCAAAATGGCCGATGGACTTTCCGAGGTGATTCCCCTGGATTAAACCGGAGTAGGAGGTACTGTTAAAAACCCAGATTTTATATTTGGAAAAGTGGCCTTACTAAACTATGAAATACATAGATAAACTTAGAATTGCATACGTGACAATCGACAATGAATAATTTTGCTAACTTTTCAAAGAATGGAAAGTTTACTTTAACCCAGACTGATCTGATATAAGCTTTGTAACAAAGAGAAGTTTATTTTGCTTAATGGAAACAAAATTGCATAGAGTATCGAAAATTGCAATTAGTATCTGCACTTTGATATGACTACCCATCTGCGGGGCTGGATTTAAGGGAGG
The DNA here is from genome assembly GCA_021533235.1 of Biomphalaria straminea. Lineage (NCBI taxonomy): Eukaryota > Metazoa > Mollusca > Gastropoda > Planorbidae > Biomphalaria > Biomphalaria straminea. The sequence goes on along the minus strand of JADKLZ010003123.1, from coordinate 13,184 downwards.
GCAAGCAGGGACGTCCAAAAGAAAGGGACCTCTAGAAGAGATAAAAATATTTAAAATACATCCGAATTTCGACAGGTCAGAAAATTAAAAATTTTTGGGTTTCGCATTTTAAAGATTGGTATATCGTAATTAAAAAGTATAGGCTTGTAGCATGCTTGGAATAAGTAAACGCAGCTAGCTTTACGACAGTGCGTTTACCAAGGGTCTTACCCTCCAACAAAAAAAAAATAGATAAACTTTATTTCTTTCTTGTAAAATATAGCACGATTTAAGCTCTAATTAGGCTATTTTTTAATCAGAGGTTGATCTTTATAAAAGCTTTCTAAACATTGTAAGGGCCTCCACAAAAAATCCTGCCCTGGCGCCTATACATACTTAAATCCGGCCCTGCCCAGCTTTGACCTGTTCTTCAGACTAATTATATCAATTGTATTAATATAGAATAATATTTATTTCAGGTAAACATGACATACAGATTCTTGAAAATGGCAATAACGATACACAAGAACTTATTAGTGACTGTCTCAAGAACCCTGAACATAAATGGTCCATTCCCAATGAAACCTTTACAATCAATGATCTACCGGTGGGATATCGGCATAAACATTTGTATAAATGTGTTAAATCTTTAGCCGATTTGACAGTCAAAGTAGATGTTGGAACGACAAGCTTAGACAGGCCGGAATTTATACCAGGAACAAACTGCCCATTTTATTTTAGCGATATAAGAGGACAGAATATGCGTCGAACTGGAAGTGGTTTTATAGTAAATTTAGAGAAGCTTGGTATAGAAAACGAACCTGAAAGCTCAGAATTCTGCACATGTACTAAATGTAAACAGTCCAACACACCTAGTAACACTTTCTGGAGAATAACTGTTAGAACCCACCCTGCCTTAGTGTATAATGCGAAGGAAGCTTGGAGCACAACCATTAGGTTGTTTTACGATACAAATGATAGTCCTAGTATGATTCTTGACAACTGTGTGACGGTCAGTGAGTACGGAAAAGAATTGACCTTTGAGACATGTGACAGTAATGTTTGCATTAAAATTGATGAAAAGATAGAAGAGTTTTTTAAGTACCACCAAAAAGTATTAAATACATTTTTCGCATACGATAATACAGTTTTTATTGTTTCGCATCCTCATGGATATATTAAAAGAGTTTCGAGTGCAAAACTGCAAAGCTGTTATAATAAAAGCAAAGACTTAAAGATCAACTTTTACACAGGAGAAACGTGCCCAGGCAGTACTGGAGCACCTGTGTATCAGATTGGAGAAAATCGCTTGAGAATCCATCAAGGAACAACAACCTCAGAAAAAGGTTTTAATTACTGTGCTGCATTTACTGTAGAATCGGAAGAAACAAAAACATGTATTTTATCTTAAATAAAAGTGTTATTTTGCATTTAATAGCTAGATTTTTCAGCAGGATGTGATCCATATTTATTACAATATATTGTCCCGAAATGATGTTTAGAATCTGAACATGAGCTCATCTCTCTCATTGCTCAGACGAAAGATTTTTTTAAAAAAGGTGGCATTGTTTAGTTTTTAACACTTCCACACGCATACTCGTGTTAACAAAAAATGTCCCTTTTTTGTCCATGCACTTTGTAATTTTGTCGTATTCTTTTACTTTATTTTTTGTATTTTGACCCATACATAATTCAGCTCTGCAAAGATCTCTACAGTTGCGCAGAGTAGGGGCTAGATATTTTACAAATGGGTTATCTCTTCCGCATTGAATACTGAAATGCCTTGCTGTCAGATATGCTTGATAACAAAGGCGCTAAGGTCCACTAAATTCAGGACAGTGCGCACAGGTAATTCTTGGTAAAAAAACGTAACTCTTTTACTGCTCTCCTCGGTACACCCGTCTCCTTATAAGTGAAGGTATGTACTACAAGGTGATAACATTTGTTATCAGTGCATGTACCTTAGGGAATTGAACACTTCATTTGTCTCTCATGGAGATAAGCACTCATTGGAAACAAAGCTTCTAGTTGTACAGCTTTTTGTTTTTTTTTTTGTTTTTGTTTTTAGAAGTAGTGGTTTGTGGGCTTTTTCAATACATGGGCAAAACTTTTGGATCTCTTTTCTAATTGAGCTCAAACATTGTGACATTACATTTGAATGTGTAATTTAACTCTCGTTTATATATTTGTAATGTAATCATAGTGGTGTAAGCATACATCACCTTTTTAACAAAACTTGACTAACTTAATCCTGTGTACTCCCAGGGCAGCATAGGGTCGCAACCACACCTCTCCACCGAACTCGGTTCTGAGCAGCTTTCTTCATCTGCTCCCATGTCATTTTTAATAACTTTCTGTTGTTAGACTATTGTGATGATATATTTGTAATAGTTTTGTTGATGATGATTTTGTGTTCACTACTTGAAAGGATTTGGTGAAATAAATAAAAAACAAAAAATAGCATTTTTTCATCCTGCTCCATTAGCCCTTCCCCCCCCCCCCCCCCATTTGTCACATCCTTACGTGAAGTGATTTGAAGTCACTTTATTATCACGTGGGAAATCTCTCGGAATAAAACTGGCCACGAAGTAGGCAGGCGGTTAGTATTTAGTCCTTCTCCTTAGAGAGTAAGGACGTGGATATTTTTTCAGCTGGAATATGTATTTTATAAATAGCACTGACATTACTATAAGTTTTCTTTGAACTTGGAATTGTAACTTTATTTCTGATATTTTTACTAAAGTATGCATTGTACCTTTGTTGCTGGATTACCCGTCAAGTTATTTTATTCAATAAATGTATCGTCTGGTGTAAACGTTCTGTTCAGTGTATTTAGTGAATTGTATCTGTTGTTTTATTGTGATATTGAAGTAGTAAGCTCTACACGACATTCGCCTCATTCATAAACATTAGAATTGCTACACTCTTATGGGAACAAATCCTGGAAAAAGGAGAGTATTTATCTATTGGGCCTTATAATATTCCAATGATAGGCCTTGAGATATAGACTTAGTAAAAGATGCGTGAAATCTTTCTCGACATCAATTTAACTGTCGGACAAGCTCATACAGGCTTGCCATCCATCCATCCCAGTGGTGCTACAGCCCGTGGTCTTCTTTTAGTTTTACACATCCCTTCATTCATATCTCTAAACGCCTGCTTTTACACATCCCTCCATTCAGGTATCTCCTGGGCCTTTCTTCACCACGCCCTAACGGTAACCCCGTTTTTTTTTACTGAGGTTTATAGTTAAATCAAAAGTGGCTGCAGCGTACGCAAACTCGTTGATCGCTAGCTAGATATCTTGTTCAGTGTAAGCAAGTAAGGAGTAAAGCAGCTGTGTAATCACCATTTCCTTTTTTTGGTACGAGACATTAGACACTGAAGCATGAACTCATGGTCATAATTTTACCAGAAAAATAATAATTATAATATGGCTTGACATCAAATCCGAAGATTAATGAGAAATGCAGTATTTGCCGTGGCTACGCAGCACCAGATGTGACCTACATATTTTGCCACATCCAGGGCAAGCATAACCATTGTCCTCCGGTAGTCGATTAAGATTTTCTTTTCGCGTCTGCGTCTGTCCTCGGCAGCAAATTTTCTGCTGGGCCTTTGTATAGAGGGAATTCTTTAAGTCCGACAGTTACGCTTAACAGAGCAGTATTCTGTATGAGAGACGAATTTCAGACAAACGCATGCCAAAGGCGGTCTTTTTTTTTGTTTTGGTGAGCTAATAAAGTGGTCGGCGTAACACCGAAATGCTTAATAGACCAGCTTAGGCGCCAACTTGTCTTAGCTGACAATCGACATAAAAGAGAGCACCTGGTTGCATGCGGCCTCAGAACAAGACAACTGGATATCACCAGCTAAATAAATAACAAAGTAAATGGTATATACACCGCTCTACGCAATTTAGGTGTAAACAATTTATTAAGTACTTTAAACGCAATAACTTATCATACATCGGTACTTTTAATTTCATTACTTTCCTTCCATAGTTCTATAATAAATCAATCTTCAATAAGATGGTGCGCAAATGTTTAATTAGGTCCATTGATACTTTAAAACTTGTTCTTGTTTTCCCCGTGACGTCACTTTTGCACACGACTCCATTAAAATCTGATTGGTTATGAGTCTAATAAGCTTTTGCAGACGGAGGCTTGAAAACGTCCTTCCCGGCAGTTGACAAATTGATTTTGAACAGTATGAATGTTTAAGTGTAGATCTAATTTTGAACAGAAAGTCGTATCTTTATTCGAACTACATATTACTCCATGTCTGTTGTACATAGCTGTACTTAAGTTAATCCTATACTCTTAAGCGAGCAATTCTTGTATATATATATATTTATTTATAAATTTTATTTCAAAAACGGCTCTAACGATTTTCTTTAAAATTTCAAGGTATGTGCGTATTAGTGAGAAAAAAATTCTGAACTCATTGGCCACATCGGGAAAACTCGAGTCCGACCGTTATTTCGATATGAAAATGTCTCAATTTAATTTTGGTCAGAATAATTTATGAATGAAATGGAAAATTTATGAATGAAAGTTTTTCATGACGTAAACGGGAAAAACGCTGCTTACGTCACTAGGCTTACAATGCAAACAAGAACGAATTTTAAAGTATCAATGGACCTAATTAAACATTTGCGCACCATCTTATTGAAGATTGATTTATTATAGAACTATGGAAGGAATATCATGAAATTAAATGTACTGATGTATGATTAGTTATTGCGTTTTAAGTGCTTAATAAATTGTTTACACTTTAATTGCGTAGAGCGGTGTAGATTCCTCATTAATCTTCGGATTTGATGTCAAGCCTTATTATAATTATAATTTTGCTGGTAAAATTATGACCATGTGTTCATGCTTCAGTGTCTAATGTCCCGTACCAAAACAAAGGAAAGGGTGATTACACAGCTGCTCTACTGCTCCTTACTTTCTCACACTGAACAAGATATCTAAACTTGGGGTTACCGTTAGGGCGTGGTGACGAAAGGCCCAGGAGATATATGAATGGAGGGATGTGTAAGAGCAGGCCATATCTTTCCATGGGCTGTAGCACCAGTAGCAGTAGTATATTACCTTTCTTAGTTATAAATTATTTAACCGAGCAAGGCTCGGCCACCTGATATTTGAAATTAAAAGGTTCCTGTATTGTGTTATTGAAAGCATTGCTTCAAGTTTGTTCTAGATCTTCATTATTTTATTCAACATAATACAATCTCCGGCAGCACGATGAAACCCATATCGTAAAACTAGTTTATGTTGGTTTATTTTTTTTTAGTAATATAACAATCAAAATCTATCAAAGCCTTTCCATAGTGAACACCTTAGACAAGGGCTCTCAACCTGTGAGTCGCGACCCTTTTGTGGGTTGAGTGATGATTCGCCAGGGGTCGCCTAAGACCATTGAAAATATGGATTTTTTTGTGTAATGTCAGGAGACACATATTAATTAGCTCATTAATATAAATGTGTTAAACAGATTTGGATCGGATCTTTCTATTTAGTGCACTACCTGTCATTTATTAGTTTTTAAATAGTCACTGTAAAGTATACACCATAAAAAAAGGTAAATAAGAAATATAATAGTAAATAAGTCTTAGTCACAAAGATACAATTTTATTTTTAGAAAAAAATAATCATAATGAGAACTATTTACTTCAAGACTATAGTGACAATTGTTTTGTGATGAAACCTGAAACTTTGGCAATTATATATATACTAGTCGACCTGCGGCATAGCATACGCCGCTATTTTCCAGGGCAGGCCTTAGGCACTG
>JADKLZ010003105.1:0-20072 GCA_021533235.1 Biomphalaria straminea | reverse complement strand
TTGCAGCTTCTTCAAATCTTTCAAATTCATTCCTAGGTTCATGCAAGTGATCTGCTAGTGAGGATTACAAATCAGCACACGTTTTCAAATTCACATGCTCATTTAGTAGAGCTTGACTGACCCTATGAAAATAATGTAACACTTCTTCCCAAAAGACAAGCATGAAACCAAATTCTAATTCTTGCATCTTCTTTGCAATGTTTCCTGCTTCTCTTCTGGTGTCCCCCTTCTGTAACTGGTGACATTCTAATGCTTCTGTAAACTGAGGATGAGACTTTACAATAGCTTCATTTGCAACATCATGTGCCTCCCATCTGGTCTCGGAAAGGGGCTTTACAGGCGTTTCATTCAAAAAGCATCCTTTCAGAATCTTCCATCTGTTGGTTGAAGCTGAGAAAAAGTATACATCAGTTGCACTGTATGGAAGAAGTTTACTGCCTCTAAACAAAAGTTAACGGCACTTCTGCCTACCAGATTTAGGGAATGGGCAGCACAGGGTATGTATATAGCAAACTCATTTTACTCTAGAATTCTTTTCTGTATGCCCTTGTAGCACCCAGACATATTAGCAGCATTGTCGTATGACCGACCTCTGCATTTCGAAAAATCAATATTGCAAACTTCACGTAAGTACTGCAACACTTGCTTAGCCATACTTTCACCTGTGTGACTTTGCAGCTCCAAGAAAGTAAAAAAAGCGCTCAATGGGCTCTCCATCTAACACATATCGAAGAACAACGCTTAACTGATCTGAAACATCTGGTGTTGAGTCTACTGAGAAGCTGAAATAACTGGAAGCCTTTACTTCCTCTAAAATTACTTCATGAACTTTTTGGGACATAATTTCCATCAGTTCTTCACATATAGTTTTGGATAAATAAGAAGGATTTCCTTTTCCATAATTTCCATATTTCGCAATGTGTGATGCTAAAAATGGATTAAACTGACTGACCAACTCCAGCAACCCTAGATAATTTCCATTTTGTAAAGATCCAAATTTTTCATTTGTCCCTCTAAAAGCCAGACCACGCTTAGCTATTGTACAAATAACCGCTACTGCTCGCCTCAAAATATGTTCCCAGTAACTGTACTCCTCATTAATTTTATCTTCTAGCTTTTGAAGTAGACCCGAGCCTTGTCGACGTTAGGTATATTAACATGTAGTCTTAATGAGTAGCGCTTTGTTCATGATTATCAACTTGAATGTTATTTTTCCAGTCACTGAACCCATTTTTATCAGCCAAACTTGTGGAACCTTTAAACGGAAAAAGTTTACAAACAAAACAGTACACAGATCCTGTGGATGGTGAATACAATAACGATTCTCTCCTGTACTGCTCACCATTTGCTTTTGTGCCATAGAAGAGTTTTTGAGAAAAATATCTTGTTATTTTTCCTCCAGCATAAATACGGCAAGATTTATCAAAGGGACAATTATGATGCTGACAGTTAGTGTGCCCACAGTCAACCCAGTAAGCCACATCATCAGCCGAGAAGTCAATCCACAATTATAAGCCGCTATGCAAATGTAATGAAATGTACAGCCATTTAAGCTGAGGTCGACAAATTAGCACTATTCACAATTATTTTCATTAGCAGACCAAAACGGAAGTGAATTTGTCGCTAGGCATTAGTGCGTTACGTAGCACAAACATCTCTTATAAAAGTAAAAAAAATAGCACAAAATGCCTCGAAGAAAAATAGCAAATAAATTGGATGGGGATATTTTACCCCCAGGTTGTGGGACCAAGGTTAAATAATGTGCGATTCAATATTACATTTGCGTTTGCTAATGTCATGTCGATTTCGCTCGGCTACAGGGACAATATACAATTTTTTCTTGCGGACTTGTGGTGCCCCCCCAAACGCTTGGTGCCCTAGGCACGTGCCTTGTTTGCCTAATGGTTAATCCAGGCCTGATGTATGTGTTAATAAACCGCCACTGTTGTTTTGAAGCTCTTGTTGAGTTCTTGTATTAGTTGTGTTGTTGCTAAGCAGTGTGAGCAGAAGGCCAGAAAAGTAAAGTTCGTTACAATAGTATATATCATTGATGGCAAAATATTTTGAAGAGCGTGGCACAAAATGAAAGTAAAAATTTTTCCAGACCATAAATATTTCATTAAGAAAATACAGAGATTATGTAAAAAAACAACTAATATTACAATCCAACTTAAACAAATCCTTTATGAATTATGAAGGGTGAAGTGTTTTGATCATATGTCATCCTTGTTCACTTCATCTTCGGACGTAATTATTTTTAAGTTTACCGAGTTGTTCATCCGTCAATCTTTTTATGGCATAATTGTTTCTAAGATGATTACAAGTATATTATGATATAAACAATAGTAGTGCTATTTCTTCCCTAGTACTATTAGAGCATGGAATGCGTTGCCTGAGACGGCCAGAAAAACCAACGACGTTTTAGAATTTAAGTCATTGATCATAAGCATGACTAAATGCATAGACGTAGAACGTAATCATCTTCTATTTTGAAGCAATGTCTGTATTATATAAGTTAAGATAAGCGTGAGGTATTACATTTGGAACGTTTTTAACAAGCCCCTGTACACGTCTAATTCGGAACATTTAGAAATGTGATAAACGAATCAGGAATTCCATTTCTTCAAGCTGCAAGTCTATCATCACTACTTCTTATTCCACTTTGAAATACATACTGAAAATATCTTTTTTTTTCAATAATAATAAAGTCTTGAAATCTCTTTTCCAATTCCAATCTTGCCTTAAGCTATCTTCGTAGTTAGTAGGTAGTTTTGATTAAAATACGGAATAAATCCAGATATTTCCCCTTTTACTTTGAACGCTTCACTTCAAATGTTGCAATAATTTATATTCTTGATATATAGAGGTACTTTCAAAGAAGTTAGCCTTGCAAAATAATAATAATGGTAATGTCTTCGATTCCAAAGAATAAAGATAAGTGCAATGTTTCATTTGACTATGCGCCTTTGAATAATAATAATAATAACAATCCTTAATATTCCTTGGAACATCCTCGTTTCCTGTCAAAGGGCGGTACTGCTGCAGACCTGCCACATCACCAGAAAATTCCTCAGTGGAAACTGATAAAGGGACTACAATGAATTTTGTTTCCCTTTAACGAAACTCGACCCTGGCTGCGCCAGAGAAAGAATACTCGTTCTTTTATGATAATAATAATAATAATAGTATCAATAATAATCTTTATTGTACGTGTGGATATTTTTTTTTACAATTGTGCCTCACGAAAAACAATACATGATTAGAGCAAACATTTGTACAAAATAGCACACAAGATGTACGTTCATAACCCAGTTTCTGTCTAACATTACTTGCAACATTTACAACACAAAGTTACTTATTGTTCCAAGATTTAATTGCCCAAGGAACAAATGAATTTCTGTTTCTATTGTCTATGTCTTCTGTGTGATGTTAAAATGGTAAATCATGAAGAAGAGGCTTATTTTAACAAAGCTTATATCAACTTTGTCTGTCTGGCCTAAAGTCTCTACACGTTATTTCTCCCACAACCAATCTCTGATCAATTTTGCACAATTATTTCTTTTGACTGACATCACAAGAAAAAAAAAATCAGCAATTGGTAATAAGTTACTTTGTTTGATATCTCAAACAAGGAAAAGGTATATTACTTGACTGAAGTAGTAGTAAAATCTGTATTGTCTCTCTTTATATTAGGCTGCTGTCTTAGGTTTAGTGAACACTAACATGAGATAGAAACAATAAAAAATATACAATCTTCCATGTTCATAGACTTTTCCCTAGTAGAGTTGTTACCACGTTGACTTTGCTAGCTTGAGAAGGCTTTAGCCCACAAGATCTAGTTAAGTCCCTATTCTTTTTTTAAATGAATCATTATAATGATTTGTTTCGTTTTATTGTAGATTTATTACTAATGTAATTTCATGACTAATTCAAACTTATTGATACAAATACGTTTAATAGAACTTTGCATTTTTTTTTAAACTATCTTTTTTTTTTGTTTTTCAAGTTGCTTAAATTCTTTCTTAGAAATGTTTTTCTTAAATAGATGTCAAAGTGAGGTTTGTTTGTTTCCAATGATCTCATAATTCTTACTAGCAGCATCTGCAAGAAACAAGTTTGCTTTGTGTTGTTTGTAATTGATACGAACCTCATCGATAAGCCGATGTACTCTTGATAAACTCATGCTTAGATTTATTTTCATAACTATCGTAACGCGAGCTTATACGAATCAGCATACTAGTCAAGAATACTATCCCAGGTGTCAAAAGATTTTTTCAATCAATTTTGCTTTTTCATTATCTCTAAATAGCCACGAAGACACTTGAGCTTTAAATTCCACATTTCAATATTTTGTAAAATCATAAATAACTTGAAGGCTATTTAAATTTACTAAGATTTACTAAGAAAAAAAAAACGTTTTTCATATTTAGCTTTGATCAGAGAGTATCTTTAAAATTTTAGAATGTCAAATCGACCGGCGGCATACCATACGCCACTATTTTGCAGGGCAGGCCTTAGGCGACCGCAGTGGGTCCCGCACATTCCTTGGACACGTGCTAATTTTTAGGTGTATAAATTATTAAATTGAACCATTTTATAACATGATATAACAGATTTCCCGCGCTAAAGTCAAACCTGAGAGTAGTATCTATCTGTGTATTGTCGTTCTAGTTTCAAGAGTCTTACGACACAATATAATCTCTTCCGGCTTCCACTTTTTTAACCTCCCTTCCATTCGCTACGCAAATTCATAAGAGAGTTTTATGAAACAAAAATGTGTGCATTGCAATTGTGTGTACTTTATTTTATGTCTATAAATTGAGTTTAATCTCTAAGACTGAAGACTATGCAATTTTTAAATTGTTCATAATTTGGAAATCCGATTTCAATAGTAGATATACATATATGTTTTCAAGTTACATGAAGTTACTTCCTTTTTCCAGTCGATATTTATTTATGTCTATGTGCCTATGCTATTTTGTGAATAGTGCTGATTGGGATGCACCATTTTTCATTCACACCATGGTGCGCCATGGGATCTTCCCATTTAAATGTTGTTTGAACTTTACGTATTGACCTTTTACTTTGAGGATTATATATATATAGATTTTCACGACAATATTGAAAAAGACAAGAAAAAAAAATACGAGTTTGTCTTTCAAAATATCCATAAAAATCGAAAATTTGTTTTCTAATTAAATTATGTTTAAATTATGTTTATAAGATAAGATAGGTTGGGATAAAATGAAATATTCTTTTTTTGACCCAATCAAATATAAATTCAGTTTGACTACAATGGATCACCTCAGCTTAACTACTGTAACAATAACAATACTGATGAAAATACGAATTGTCTGTCTTTCTGCCGGTAATGAATTACAGTACCAACAGGAGATGGCAAAGTTAATTAGACTGCAGATATTTGATGTTTAAAAAAGTTTAATTATTGTTTTTATCGATTTAAATTTTGTTGTAACTAAAGATTAAGTAAGGAGAAAGAGCGTCTACCACAGATCGTCCATTAATAATATGTATTAAACAACTTTCTGAAGTAGAAATGATTTTCTTTCAGTAAACAGTTAAGCGAAATATTTAAACGTTTCTTTTCTAAGACCATCGTACATTCCTATGCAGCGGAAGATCTGCTTTCTCACAGAAATTCTTTATATTGGCGATGCAAAAGAGCTTTAGCTACAATGGAGCTGATAATAAAAATAATAATCTTAATCCCAATAATAATCACCAACATTTCTTAACAACTTTCTTTAGTTACTTTCTACGCATAGTGCTTCCTGGTGAACAATACGATGGTTAGAATCACGTGACTCCAGTGGCGTAGCATCCATGGCGCGAAGGGGTTCAATGAACCCGGGCCCACGACCATTTAGGGGCCCACACCCGATGGTGTGACAACCATGGGTCAGGTCCGGATTTACTTCTATACAACATAAGCTCTAGCTTAGGGCCTCCAAGAAATGTTTAGTAGTTACATACGTAAATTATCTGGACTTACATGGGGCAGCATATCTCAAATAGCTTAAGACATTTTTAAACTCTAAATAAGGCGCTACATGGCACGCGGAGGTTTCATATCGTCTGGTCCCATGACTAATGATCAATTATGGCCTATCCTACAATGCAATTTTGTAAATAATGGTTAAAACCTTGAAAAATGTCTTTCAAATATCCTAAACGTTATATCAAACTTAATATTAACTTCAAAACATTAACCCGTGTTTTCAACTAGGGTCATAATAGGAACTTTCGTCAGGTTTATTGTAATGTGGTGACGGTGCGTTGTTGGTGACGTTTTGGGTCCCATATTCTCATTCTTTTTTTTTTCCCGATATGTTGATTAAACTTAGAGTATGATAACCTTTTTTATGCTTTTTTAGCGGCCCCCGTAAGGGGAAAAAGCCGCTATTAGGTTTGTGCAAAATGTCCGTCTGTCCGTCTGTCCGTCTGTCCGTCTGTCACACTCAGGGCGCCGAAACTGGAAGAGATACGAAAAATATTTTTTCACCATTAAATGCGGCTTGAAAAGTTTAGGTGCAACGGCTACTTTTAGTTTTCTAAAAGCAAACCGTTTAATTTATAAAAATTATTTTGCAAGCGATTTTTTAATAATAAAACACCAATTGTGAAGCAATTACGTAAATCTAAGGGAGGAAATGTTACTATATGAAATGCTCTTGGCATGTAGATATCACGCACATTTTTTAAAATGAATTTCTGTCTGTCTGTCCGTCTGTCCGTCTGTCAGACTCAGAGCGCCAAAACTAGAAGAGATACGAAAAATATTATTTCACCATTAAATGCGGCTTGAAAAGTTTAGGTGCAACGGCTACTTTTAATTTTCTAAAAGCAAAGCGTTTAATTTATAAAATTAATTATGCAAGCGATTTTTTAATAACAAAACACCAATTCTAAAATAATTACGTAAATGTAAGGGAGGAAATGTTACTATAAGATATACGCTAGGCATGTAGATATCACGCACATTTTTTAAAATGATTTTTTAGCAGCGGCTTTCGTGTACTAGCGTAAAGCCCGGAAATGACATGATTCTAAACTAATTTCTTAAATTTTTTAAAAAATCAGATTTTTAAAAATAAAATTGTTTAATACCCCCATTAGAATGGATGTAGCATATTTTTGTGCGTTTTGTCTGTTGGTTGGTCTGTCTGTCACGGTTAGAAAAAAAACACTAAAGGCTTTTGAAAATATGATTTAACCTTTACTGTTCTTTCAAGAATATTGCGATAGTTTAAGGATGGGAGCATACAGTAATTGAGCCAGGGACTTAGAAGGAACATCCAAAACATCTTGCGAATAGGCGGATCTGACAGGGATCCGACTCCGACGGGGGCCGCCTCTGAGTTTGTGTATTACACAAACTCTCTTTGTAATCTTGTTTATTTTTTTATTTTTCCATAAATCTAGATTTAAATTTAAAATTAGATATTAAGCAAGTAAAATAACCAACATATAATGTTAGTTACTTAGGGAAACGTTAAAGATGTTTTCTTTTTGTGCTACTTATAGTGAATCATTTGGAAAGGAGTTTATAAAAAAATTTGAAAGAGAGATCGATAATTACATTTATCATAGAATAGTGTCTTTCACTTGAATGGCTGCTTTGTTGTGTGGTATGTGCACTGGAAAGTCGTTCGGATGGTGTGGATGGTCTCGGGATTATATCCTGAGAAAGCATCAATGTTGTTAGCTTTCCAAACGAATCGTCAAAACAAAAAAAGGATAGGCCTACTAATGACTTCAGTTCAACAACTAGCTTGCCAAATATACAGCAACATGAACAACTGAGAAGAGCAGGCTTTGGGGCCTACATCGACTTTCTTGGCTCTTACACAGTTAAAATCTTTGGACCATGTGGTAGTGTTTGCAGTTTTGATGCGGAGACCATGGCAGTCTGTAAAGCCTTAACTTAAAGGTCATTGATACTCAACTCGGCGAGAGACATTTGAGGGCAGCACATATTGTTGTGGTCACTGACTCAAAATTTGTACTACAGGCTTTGCAAAGCCCTGGACCATGGCCAACCAATATCGACACTGTCATCATGGCCTCACACAATATAAAGCAGCGCTATGGCATTCCTGTGATAATGCAGTGGGTACCAAGTCACATTGGTGTGACTGGGAACACTATTGCAGACACCTTGGCAAATTCCACCAAATGAACAGGCTGAAAGTTTCCATCATATCCTGGCTACTATTCAAAAAACAAATGGAAAAGTGGTTTGAGTGCTGGGACAAGTCCCAAAAAGCCCTTGGAGTCTGGGAGCGCATGAGGCGCCCTGACCGCACTTCCCCGTAGTGGAGTCTGTCCAGGCCTGAGCAAGCTATTATAGCACAGTGCAGGACAGGCCACTGTCCTGTTAGCTCATACGTTTCACAGTTATGGCCAAATTTCGATTCACGGTGCCCCCGCTGCGGGGAAGAAGAGGAAACCGTGCCTCATATTCTGTTTGGCTGCCCCAGACTTGCTGATCTCCGCCTCGACAGGTCTGGGAAACCAAAAATTCTAGAACTGTATGGCGACGCCTATGCACTACGCAAGACAGCAGGGTTTCTGTTCAGGGCTTTTGCAAGAGAGGATTTAAGCCTCTCAAGCCCTCACTCAATAGGAGTTTAATGAATGAATGAATGAACAACTGAGAATGGTGGATGATGTAAACAAGGAGCACGTTGAAGAATTTGACAATTACTGACTGAAAATAACTCATCACATAATGAATGTTAGTTTTAACTTTAGCATGCAACAACCTTTCATTTAGTGGTCACTGCAAAGAGTATCATTTAGGACAGGGGTGGCAAAGCTATGTCACATGCGCCAAAAGTATCACATTACACCCCGAGAAAAAAATCAAGGAAAGGCAATCCTCTTCGCAAAAATGATAGAAAGCAATTTATGGGAGGGGGGGGGATAAAAATTTCACGGGAATTTAATTTACTTGGTGTTATTATTAGTTGGCCGAAATGTTTATTAAAGCAATTAGACCAATTAAAACAGAACATGTGTAGTTGATGTAATCGTTAGTATTGTACTCTTCATTTGTCTTAGACATTTTTTATCTAACTTATTTAAGGTTTTAGTAGTTCGAAAAAAAAAAGGGATGATAATTTACACATTTTTAAAGAAGTTGTTGGCCTTAAAACACTCTAATAACAAACTAGATCGTTAGGTAAAGGTTGGAATACCTCACAGTAAATATACTGATACATATAAACTACTGGATTTCTTTCTCACAAATATTTGTCATACGGGAAGGGGGATGGGGGCCCATCCACAAATTCTTGAACCCGGGCCCAGGGGTACCTTGCTACGCCACTGCGTGACTCACGTTTTCATTGAAATAGCGAAAAACCCACATCTAGAATACGTCTCTCTTTTTCGCTTTAATTGCTGAAATCAAGACGATTTTTAGAATGGAATCTTTCACTTGCAACATTTGCTATATATACTTCACGCGTATGTCCTTTAAGTGACAATAATCTCATAAATTTCTCTTAGGGCCTATAATGAAAACGATAATTTAAGAAAGACAGGCTTGCAGTTTCCGTGCGCCGTCGTCGTTCCTCTGCCCAACTGATCGAATAACAAAAATAATGCACCTATTTACCATTGTTGTTTTACTTTTTAAAATGAAGCTCGCTGAACTACTCAGCAATATAAGATAAGAATATCTGTATTTTTTTCCTTTTTTACGATTCAAAAACGATAGACTCTTCTTTTACGTGGCTATTTAGTAATAGTATTTAGTGCCGGCATGACACCAATGAACTAAGCATTCTTTTTAGCCCTTGAAGTAACGGATCTGTATTAATACTATGAAACAGGAGCTCTCTTTCCTTTTCTCTTTTTCACTCTCCTTCTTACTCTCTCTTGATCTCTCTTTCTCTGAAACCACTATTTTTTTCCTATTTCACACTAGTTCCCTTTCAGACCTAGTGGTCTATAGGGCAGATGATGTAAAGGTCATCTGATTCTGTGGCCCACGGTTAACGAGGGTGTCATGTGGCCAGCACAACGACCAACCGCCTTTACTTTTCCCCAACTAATGTCAGGTACCCATTAGAGCTGGGTGGACAAAAGGGCGCCCGTAAATCCCGAAATAAAAATCCCAGCCTTCACCAGGATTTGAACCCGGGACCTCCAGTACGGAAGCCAAGCGCTTTACCGCTCAGCCACCACGCCCTCTTATTTCACACTGTGTATCGCTAATTCTCAGATATTGACTTTTGACTAAATGTAAAAAGACCCACCTTATACGCCCCCCCAACACATTCACCTATGCTTTAAGTTCGTGAGTTCCAGTATCACTTTTTACGTATCCCACTCTTCAGCCAAGAAGAAACAAGCCAGTCCTACTTCAAATCTAGGACTATTTTTCCCCTTTCTTAATTTAATTTTTAAAATGTCCTATGTTGCTTGACGACCGCACCTCTCCCAGAAATACACAGACTTTTTTTTATTATAATGACAACCCTTAAATTTGTAGCTTCCCCTGGTTGATTGACCATTCTGTACACATTCTTAAGCTTATATATATATTGGGAAGTGATCAGAAAGAGCACCATTATGTCTGATCTGGCCTCTCTGTCCAACGTGAAACTGCTTGAGGAAGGATAGGAACGTAGGTGGGCACCCCAGCTTAGCCAAAATCCTCCACAAACCATTGCGACTGACCGTGTCAAAAGCCTTGGTGAGGTCCACAAAAGCTGCGTACAGGTTTAGGTACTGCTCTTTGCATTTTTCCTGTAACTGTCGCAGAACAAATATCATGTCAGTTGTACCTCTACCGGCTCTGAAACCACATTGGCTTTCAGATACTTGACCTTAATTTACGCGATATTAGGTAATAGTTGCATTCATGTAAAAAATGCTTTAGAAAACAAAATTCAATGTTTATTTGATTAAAATATGAAATGAATGGACTATAATTAGTATGTTCATGTGTTAAAGCTTAAAACTATCTTTGCTTTGCGAAGAGAAGTTATATAATCTTAGAGTTAAATTACAGTTTTAGACCTAAACCTAGATTGACCTAGATATAGGAATAGAGAGATGTGTAACCTTTAGGTAATGTCTAATGAAAGTATGTTCAACAGGATATTTATATTCGCATATACAAAGAACGAATTTATGTAAAAATCCTTTTGAAACACAAATTCGAATCTTAATTTTGTTAAATAATAAAATCATTAGACTATATTTTGTATTTTCATGCGTCAAAGTAAAAATCAATAAGTGCAAAGTGTATTTCTTAAAATTAAATCTAGATCTAAATCCTTTGGATCTTTTCTCATGTCGACATTCTAAACAAAGCCTAGATCTATAGCTGTAATAGAGTTGGTCAACTTTATTTTTTTTAGGGTTTTAAGTTTGTTTTAGGTCTACAATGCATACATTTAGGTCTAAGTTAGTACTCAAGGATCATTTCTGCCAAGTTTTATCAGGATCGGTGTAACCGTTTTGATTGCTATACGGGGACATACATACATACATACATACATACATCTTTGTTATCCTTTTATATATTAGATAATATATAGTTTAGAATTTAGTTTAATCCAGGCATGTCAAACTCATTAAAATGTATGGGCCGCATAAAAAATTACTATAACTTGAAGGGCCGCAGCCAAAATATGTTGCAAATAACGTCTGTATTATACATAAAATATAGCCCACTAGATTTATGTAAATTAGAAACAATACAATAGAATGCAAAAATTAATGGAATATGTGTCCTTTAGTTTTTTTGGAAAAAAGTTCAAATACCACTGACGCTACCATCGCTGATGACAAATTTTAATCTGATAATCTCGAACGGTGAGATGTTGTTGTGGTTTTCATTATGGAAAAGAACTGCTCACAGACATCAGTGCTTGCAAACATAGCTATAATTATGGCTGCCAATTACCGCAATTCAACGTATCGTTAAGATAAATAACTGTAAAATTCGGCACAGCCACTTCTATATACTTTGCTTTTAACAAAGAATCTGACTGATATTCTATTAGCTCTAGTTGCACATTATAAGCAGCATTTTCTGGAGCAAACTAGGAAAATTCTTGCTCGTATGAAACGAAGTCATGAAAACTGTCATTGAAAACATCTACTAATGATGTTTTAGTTCCGGACACGTTGAGCAGTGAACAAGATATTCTCTTGATATTTTGTTTATCCCAAGTCTCAACTTTGCTTGAAATCACTTCACAAAATCACACGCAGTTGTGACTATTTGACTTGACCTTGAAGTTTCAAATTCAAGTCTTGCTGGAGAACCCATTCGTCAATTTGAAAATGTTCAACAGGTTCACCTTTCAAGCTCAAACAATACAATTTCCTCAAGAATTTCAAAAAATCTCTTCAATACTTTATGACATGAGAGCCAGCGGACTTCTTTGTAGTAGGGAACACAACTTCCAGAAAAATTGAAAATTGCCAGGGGCACGAATACAATTGATAGAGAATGAAACTAGTCTTAGCGCATGTTAAAACTGTAATTGCTTTGCGCATAATGTTTCTTAATTATTGTGGCTTGAAAATTTAAAATTAGCATCAGACTCGCTTATTTTTTAAAGCAGATTTGCATCAACACAATTTTTTAACCCCAATCATGGTTTGTGCGCCATCCATTGCTTCACTAGCTAGCTTTATCTAACATAAATTTTACTGCAATATCACCTGGGCAGCTTTAACGACACACTCCTTAATAAAATCATCCTCACTAAAGGATTTGCAGTCCTGCAATTAAATGTTACAAGATATAGCTCGCTTTTACTGCAGACTCACTCTCGTTGTTCAGTTTAACAAATACTGTTTGGGCAATTTTAAACTATTTTTCAAATCAAGTAGCTTGTCAACTCTCATTTCCATTTTTCTGGGAAATTAAATAGTCAGTAAACTAGAGTGAATTGTCTTGTGACCACAGACAGTACTGTATAAACTAATGATACTGGAGGCCTAGTACTCACTAAAATAAAATAAAATTTTAATAGTAATCATTGAGAGTTTCTTTGTTAGCCTAACTCTATTTTATTGGCTTATTTATGATGTGATTATTAAGAACTTATAATAATAAGAGGCTTAACTAAAAAGGTAACTTGAAAGATAATTCAAAGTTAATATTTAAAAAAAAACGAAATTACCACAATTCAATTTAAAATAAATTTTCAAAAAATTATTTGTTTTAAAAAATTTGATCATTAAAATTTAAAAAAATACTAAATGAGTTCAACGCAGTTGCTTGTTATATTTTATTTATTTATTATTATTGTTATTATTGCAGTAAATATTTTTTAGTAAAAAATTAGTGGTGACTGTTAAATGTTTAATTATTTAACATTATTTTGATAATTCTTGAAGTGGCCACGCGGGCCGCACGTGAAGAGGCGGCGGGACGCATGCGGCCCGCAAACACTTTGTTCGACTTGCCTGGTTTAATCTCTAAGACTGAAGATCATGCAATTTTTTAATTTTTCTTAATTCGGAAATCCGAATACAAATTACACTAAATTTACATGTTTTCAAGTTACATGAAGTTACTTCCTTTTTCCAGTCGATATTTATTTATGTCTATGACAAGGATATTAACACGCAAGAAGTGTTGTTATTACCTGGTACCATTTTCGAATACTTGTTGAATTAATGTTGTCACATTATTTAACTAGTGTTTGATATACTCCTTTCTTTGAGGTTCTTTGAGTTCGCTGTTAGCCCTGTTGGCTACGTTACTGCAATATATATATATTGTATATATATATGCAGACTAATTGTTGTTGTTGTTTGTTGTGTGTAATAGTAATTCATTGGTTATCATCAGGGCCGGTCTTAGGCCACTGCAGCCTATAGAACCGCAGTGGGCCCCGCGCTTTCATAGGCACCGCGCTATGCGAATTCGAGGTGTAAATTATTAAATTAAACCATTTTAGCTTATAATAAAATGATTCATGTAATTCTCCTGAAATTATAGAATATAAGAAAGTCACGAAAATCTCCTGAAATTATAAAAATCTTCTGAAAACTGATGCAAATGTCCGTAAACAGACAAATTTGTCGTTTCGGTGTGCCATTCAATATGGAAAACGCCAATCCTACTCGCGACAAAGAAACGCATTGTCAGCTTTCATTTAATATGAATGTAATAAAAAGAATAATTTTAACCAAAACAAGAAGTTCAAATAATTAGATTACGTAAGATATACATCTAAATTAATCTCGACCTTTAGAAAAAAAAAGCGATATTTTGCTAGTCGATAGTAAAGGCAGATTTTAATGTTTATCGGCTTTTTTTGTTGGAAAACTACTACCTCTTGTAGATGGCTCGTTAAGTTAATTTGACATTGATTTTGTAGTTAGTAAGATATAAATAAAATGCAAAGACGAATTTGTTTTCTAATACAAAATCTTAATTTCCAATTATTATCCGTTTTGCATAAGGCCCCCCAACCTTTAGGACCGGCCTTGGTTGTCATTGACAATGAATGTATGTGCAATGTTTCATCTTGGTTCAAGAATGAGAACTGAATGACAGAGAACGTGTGCAAGACTTACACCAGACAGACAAGTGAATTGATATAAGCTGGTTAATATATAACAACAAAGACTAATAGTATTAAAAAATCTACAAAGTTACTTTAAAAAGTCTTCGTGAAGTAACATATTTAAAAGAACAAAACAGCATTTATAGTAAATTTAGTATAACGCTACTATTGAAGTAATAATTAACACATCTATTTTGTAAGGAAATATAAATGAAGAATTTTTAAATTTGTAATTTTATAAAGTAAAAGTATTCATCGAATAATACTATAATTAAAATTTTATATAGTACGTCTACTAATAAGTGTTACATATACGTAAAGCCAGTGGCGTAGCTAGAGTATATGATGCCTGGTGCGGTACCTCATCTTGAGGCCCCCTCCCCCCAAAAAAAAAACAAAAAAACTAAATAATAACAATGCGAAACCGTACTTTAACTCCTGCTTTCTGTATTGTTTATACTGTCTGATGGTTAAGCTTCTTCAGTATTAATTTTTTAGGAGTGTACTAAGGACATGCTTGTGTGCTGTCCTTTAGTCTATAGAACCTGAGGTATTGAAGTCTTTTTCTTCTTTTTCATCATTCACAATTTCGGCCTCATCATTTTTTTCTGGATTCAATGATAACCGTCAAGGAGATGAAACAAAATGGCGACGTGACTAGTTTATAAATCGTTAGCTCATGTTTAAAATACAGTAGTTTGTGTGTTGTTCGTGTCCATACACTTAGTCGTTTTTACTGAAAAGCTCATGAAAATAGGAAATTACAACACACTGGGGGGATTTTTGGGCCCCTCTCCACTTGGTGCCCTGTGCGGCCCGCACCACCCGCACATTAGTAGCTACGCCACTGCGTAAAGCATTCTCAGAATCGTTCTGTTAAGCAAATGTAGTCTAGTAAGTCATATCATCAGACTTATATATTTTTAAAATGATAACAAAGATGAAAATCCAACATTAATATCGCATGATTAAATAATAGCTATTAAAATATTCAACGAATGTTACAAGAAAAAATTGCAAACTGCCGATTTTCTCTCAGGCTTACAGTGATAGCAAAATCATTTTATGAGGCACTTAATTAAATAGCAGAAAAAAATAAATATATTAAAGATTTATTTACTGAGAGGTACTTTGTTTTACATCAAAGATGGTTTAACAAAAAAAAAAAATTAGATTATTTTGAACATGTCAGTAAAAAGACTATATTGATCTCCTAATTATTATGAGACAATCGGACTGTTTGTGTTTTTTCTTTAGCAAAGATTATAAAGCAATTTGAAAAAAAAAACTAGTTTAGATTGTCATTGTGTTTACAGTACATAGTCTCATGTTAAAACTGTCAATGTTTTTACAATACAGTTCTGTTTTTAAGTTGCCTGTAATATTATATGTAAAAATAAATAGCATAAATTTGAATATTAAGTAACAACCTCATTAATAAAATGTTACCGCTCATGCATAAAATATATTAATGTGGTTCAGAACTGTTTTAATAAAGAAAATATTAATTCTTGTAAAAATAACCAATGCCACTGTAATTAAGTCCAGATCGTAAAGAGCCACTGTGAACGTGTGCATGTTTCATGCCAACACAATAGACAGAAGCACCACTACTACCTGGACATGTAGCTGTTGTGTAACTTAATTTAGTCAAGTCTATATTTTCATTATAGTCTAAAAGTTTTTCATTTTCTACCAACTGGCCAATAGTGACATGTCTAGGGACCCCATGGGGATGTGAGACAATAAAACACAGTCTCTCTTTAGTGTTTTTGTATTTCTCAAGTGTTTGTTTCATTAAAACATCTTTGCGTTCCAATATCTTTTGAAGTTTTTCTCCTAGAGTTTTGTTACATGTAACACCTTTAATTACACAAAACTCTGTCTCAACGTCTGCCTTAACAATACTAAACTTATCGATTATAACTATTGGGCTATATTCAGAGTCGAAAAACAATCTACATCTAGTGTGCTCGGCCTCAATCTCATCAAAAACCATCACGGTGCTTGTGGTAGCAAATATTTCATACCATTCATTGCTTGGGCTTTCTGAATCTTGACACTTATGACATGTACATGTTTTATAAACTGTATCTCTGAAGTCAATTTGGGGGATGAGAATATTTGGATTGACATCACTTGTATGTCCATTGACATAGTGAAGCAATGCGAATATTTCTCCACTACCTATCCTCTGATTTGTATTTCCTGCTTGGCTATAAAAAGGGTATGGTATGTCAGTGTTGGGCCTAAATTCAGGTCTATTTGGACTAATTATTTGTATAGATACCCTTAGGGTCAGTTCCGCGACAACTTGGATCAGTTTATACAAGTCCTTATCTCGAAGACCTTCGGGTAAATGTTGTAATGTTAAATCTTTGAGAGATATAAACTCTCTATGTTCTGGGTTTTTATAGCAATGTTTATATTTTATTTGTAAATAGCACTTTGATTTCATTCTATTCCATGTTTCTGAAAAAGAAAATTATCATATAAAAGCTACAATTTAATCTTAAGTTTAGTTGAACCTATTTTTTTTTCTTCCTACATCTTTCTGTCATTTCCTCTAATATTACCTATGCATGCTTACAATACATTATAAATGCTACGTTGTATGCTTACTCTTTAAATACATTTTTATTACTTTAAAAAGCCTGCGTTATGTACTTCTCATAGATCTCTCTTTTAACAGTAATGTTGCATTTAAAACATTATTTTATTGAGCTACTGTCCTAGCGTTCACATAATTTTGATGTTTATTGTACACTAAGATATTATATTATCAACTATTATTAAAATTATGTTTTTTTTTTCTAATTCCGTGGCTTATTACGCAAAACTTAAGGGTGAATCTGAAATTTAAGTATAAAATTAACATAAACTGACTTGTTATGTAGGGATCATTGTTAAGAAGATCTCCTGCCAAATATCTCTCTTCTGGTTTATATTTGAAGATTTTGTTCAGAAACTGCTCAGCTAGATCTGGTAACTTTTGATCTACATATTTTAGAGGTGAAGTATTCTTTTTAAACAAAGCAAACATCACTTGCTGTCCCTCCAAGTTTGAAAAAGGAAAATCTCCAGTCAACATTTCTACTACCACACATCCAAGTGCCCTGCAGAAAATAGTTGATCACATTAAAGACTTTATTGCAGGCTATAGGAACTCTCTTCTAGGTTTCATGTTTTGTTACATTTCTTTTCCTACTCAGTTTCTTTTTCAAAAAGTTTCATTTATTAAAGTTAACGCTGAAATGCTACGAAAACTTTTTTCTACCTTCATAAAAAATATCTGTCTTATATATCTAGAACATTCTTCAAAGCTGGGATAAATAAATCAAAATTTTGCATTTAAAAAACGTACCATACAGAATCTAGTAAACCATTTTTTGTGATAGAAACAATTCCGAATGCTATTGTAAATGAGAAGCCAATTCTGCATACGCCATTGATTATAAATAAAGAATGAGATTATTTATAACTAAAACTTTAACGCATGTCTACTATTGTTACACACATAATAGAATACAAAAATTAAATAGACTTGCAGGTAAACCTACACTGGTGGACCTGTATAACCTGCTATTTTATCGAGCGTTAACCATGTCCGCAACTTCGCAAGGCGTAAATACATGTACCAAAGTAACTGCACTCTTCAATCTTGTTCAAAGAAACATATATCAAAGCAAAAAATAGCTGGTTAGAATTTTGTCTCCCAAAAAAAATACCTGTATCATATTCTAAGAATTTACTAAATATAATTTTACCCATAATTATTTGTAAAAAATGTAAATGACAGATAATCGTCACAACTAACATGCCATAGCATATTGAATTGCAAGCTTATAATAAAGCGAACATGGTCAAACAGTAAGTACATATTAACCCATTCTAGTTTGTTACAATAATATCTTATCATTATTATGTTTATTTCAGTGCATACAGTACAATATATACATGTTAAATTGTTTCCTTGCAGAAGTTAAATGATTCGAAGGTGTAATGACTAAAATTTGGTTACTCAGAATTCAGAGGGGTGCACGTACAATGTCAGTCTTCAATTTCTGTTAAGCCTATGCACTCTACTACAACTGTACTTCAGTCACCAATGGAAACAATACATGTTCAGTTACTACTTAGATTTAAATTGAACTGCGAAAAAATGGCTATAATTTGTCTACTGAGAATCCATGGGTGGTCCAAGTTCACCACCTTTCACCCACTCCGGGCGCCCATGTCTATGTCTATAGGGATAACACAGGGATAACACAGTGGTTCTTAAACTGTGCTACGCAGATCAGAAGAGACCCACATTATGAAAAGATGAAAATTACAAGAAATTAAAGTAAAAAAAAAGAATTTGTTGTTCAAATGGGAAAATTTGAATAAAAGTAATCTCGAACCTCACTACTGTCTGAAATAATTTCTCACTTTATTTATTTCTTGTTATTGTAGCAAGCTTTGAAGAGCTCTCGCAAAATTCGCACGATATACACTTATTACCAAACAGAAGTTATTAGCGAAGACTGGCACAAACGACCAACAAAACATAAAACGAACCTATGGCGGGCAACTGTTTAGGATGCCACAAATGAGATTGGACCTAAGCGCTCTGAGCATGCTATAAGCATGAACATAGCGCTATATGAAAGCTATAATGATGTGTGTCTTAAACACAATGATGCTAATTTTGTTTATTACAAAGATGTAACCTAACCTATTGTTTTTGTCAGACTTTGGAATGCACTGCAGTTCCCATTATTGGTTACTCACCATGTGAAAATAATATAAGAGGAAGATGTTTATACATGTATACATACTGTTGTAAACCCGGTGACACAAATGGGGGTAGCGCTGTATGAGTGTTTTAGCCTACCCAAATCGCCCCAGTTCAGCACAGTACGAGAGGTCAAATGTGACCAGTGACAATACACGCCAGTTCGGCAAGGACGATTACGCACGCATGTCGCGGTGAAAGTGATCAACTGGAGTGGTCAAGAAAGTTCGAGAAGGCCCGTAGAGACACTATATAAGAGCGACTGTGTCAGAATCGAGGCACTTCACGTTACCTCGCAATGTGGCCAAACGAGGCGAAGTCAGAACCAGCATGGTGTGTGAAGTCCGGAGCAAGGCTATGTTTTTGTACAGACACTGTTAAACGTGATTGACACTTGTGATGTATTTGAAATTAAAATGTCACTGGTACTTTTGAGCCCTGAGTTGTGAGGTTTTTTGAAGTTCGTTGTATTGAGTTTGCAGAGAGTCTGGATAGTAGAGAGAGAAGAGAGATCGTAACAATACAATAGAATAGTTATACGCTTAATTGATGTCATACCATATGTCTACAGGGTAGCTGTAACTGCCAGAAAACATCTCAGGTGCCATGTATCTTATTGTACCAATACCTGTCGTGGATGCTTTGGAAAACTCCTCAAAAATTTTACTCAATCCGAAATCTGTTAGTTTTATACTTTTTGTACTGCTCATCAAGATATTACCAGC
>JADKLZ010003084.1:1485-14037 GCA_021533235.1 Biomphalaria straminea | reverse complement strand
GGCCAGATTTAGATTTGATGAGGCCTTAATCTGAGATAAAAAAAAAAAAAGTAAATTCCCCTTTCAGAACTTGCCATCTATGAGGCAGATGATTTTAAGGTCATCTAAATTTTTTGGCCAGCAGATAGCAAGCAGGGTGTCATGTGGCCAGGACAATGACTAACTTAAATTCCTTTACTTCCTCAACTAAAGTCAGGAAGCCATTAGAAATTGGAGGACTAAAGAGCATCCTTAAAATCGTGAAATTAAAAATCCCAGTCTTCACAGAGATTAGAACAAGGGACCTTTTGGTTTGGAAGTCAAGTGATTTACCACTCAGCCACCATGCCTCCTATTTGAGATATGGGGGCCCAGTATAAGGCAATAATCCTTTGCTTTTTCTTCAAAAGGATTACAAAATTCCCTGCAATTATTTTTTTTGGGATCCCAAGCAAGAGAAGAAGCTAAGCTATAGCTTATATCACCTGTATATCCAGCACTTAATTAGCATCAAAACTAATGGTGATCTGATTGACCTTATAGTAATGGAGAGTACATAGGAAGTATTTTAGTACGGGTTAGATCTACATCTGAATATAGAGGCAAAAGTTAATTAATCCTTAAGTTCTACTTGAATTCACAGGTTGATTTATTGGTGGGAGGGGAGGGCACAGCATTATAAAATGTGAGATTTGGAAGATGAAAATGGTTTCCTTGACAAATAAAAAGCAACAAAAACTTGACACTTTCAAGTTATCAATCATTAACAATAATTGCTTTTCATTTTGTGTAAACTAAAATTGCTAGCAGGCCAATTTTTTTTTATTGTGTGGGTATCAACTATAAGATTTATAACATAAAACTAAATATCATGAAAATATTTTTAAAAGTTTATTGAACTGATAAACAGCTGAATTAGTTGTACTGTCAGAGTAAGACTATCTGATGCACAACTAGTATTATATATAGCAGAAGAAAGTATTGACATGAGATAAATGACAGATCATGCTTGTAATGGCTGAGACTGACCTGGTATTACATAACAGATGGTAGTGTCTTCTGTAAAGTGGAATTCTTCCTTGAGGTAGCCCTCAACTAGAAGCTGGGCTAAAACTCTTTCAGCTTGATTCTCGGATAATGATGGCAACACTTTTGATTTCCCCTGAAACAAAACCACAAGTGAAAACAAGAAAAAAAAATAACAAAGACTTAAAAAAAACAAACAAAGCTTATAGAAAGTGTAATTGTATCAATTAGTTTTATCAGTCATATAATTAAATTTGTTATAGATCTAGACCAACATCTATAAATCAGTAAAATTAAAAATATCTGTAACAATTGTAGTGTAGATATAGATTAACAGAAAGTTATGGCTAGCCTTTCATAGGAGCAACATCTTTGTTCTAGTGACTGAGACTAGATTGTTCTTATTTTGGATTGGATTTTTTTGAATTATGGTATGGAACTTTTAGAAGTAAATTTCACAAGTAAGGTTAAAGGGAAACTATAGTGTAAATGAATATTTAGTGTACTTACATGTTATTGTGTAGTGCACAATTGTAAGGTAAATTCTCAAGGAAAATTAAGATTATTATTATAATTATAAATCAAATGTCCATTTCTGATGCCAACTTTTTACCATATGAGATACCTACAACAACAAAATCAATTACCTTGACACCAGCAGGATCAGCCCCATACCAAGCATCCAATAATGTTTCAGGTGTGACTTTCTGAGCTGCACCCAGTCTTGATAAAAATTTTTTGATGAGTTGTGTGTAATCTTTGATCTTCACTGCGGAGGTAAAAGGCATAACAGCCATGAAATAACCAGCTTACACAATTTGACAACTATCATTAAAACCAAAAGTAAAAGGAAAGAGGTTTAAGGCAAAACAAGATAAGAGCAGTCTTCAAGCTTTGATTGAAGGCCAAATTTACAGAAGCT
This sequence comes from Biomphalaria straminea, assembly GCA_021533235.1. Taxonomy (NCBI): domain Eukaryota; kingdom Metazoa; phylum Mollusca; class Gastropoda; family Planorbidae; genus Biomphalaria; species Biomphalaria straminea. The sequence goes on along the minus strand of JADKLZ010003084.1, from coordinate 12,110 downwards.
TCCCTAAATGTGTAAATGTTGGTGAAGACAGGTGAAATTAAAGTCAGTTGGAAGTAAGACAAAGTATGCATCAACTGAAAAACAAAAATCCATTTGCTAACAATCAACCAAAAAAAAAAAAGCATCATTGTGCTATATTTGGCAGAACTGACCTTGACATTGGGTCCTGGCACAATGGTCACACATCCTATTACAATGAGAGGCACTTTCCCAAACTTCACCAAAATGAGGAGATATCAGTGCTCTTCGGCATCTAGACACCCAGAAAAAAAAACACACTCTTAGTCCAATGATAAATCATCATTTAGTCTAATAATCAAACCAAGAAGGGAACTAATTATTCTGAGAAGGGCAACTCAGTCAGCTTCCCTGTGGTCCATAAAATCAGGGCATCTATTAAAATGTGTGCTGGTGAAACAAGTAAAACTTATATATGTATATGTCAGGGTGTTTTCAAAGCAGAGTGTCAGGAGCAGGGGTGTGTAAGATGTAAGAGTGGGTGAAAGTTGTTTATTATTGTGAGTGGGACATGGATATTGTGTTTTTCAAACCGCTTTTATTCAGGGGAGGTTACATGTGTAAGGCTATTAGGTGGATTGCTGATCTGCTCTTGGTTAGAAGTGGATTTCTGTGTTGTTTTCTAGTCTTTTCAAGTATGAAAGGGATATCTGTTTCTCTTTGACTTGAATTGGCACAGAATACTGTAATGTCTAAGTCTGTTAACAAATTCTTTTACTTAAAATTATTGTTGCATAAATTACAGTTTTAGCTTTAACACCCAAGTAGGCCTACTATTTGTGTGAGTGTATATAACTATTATCTTATTGAGATACCCATATTTGTATATGTGAATCAACTCATACAACTTTGTACCCAATTGTTCAGTGTTCATATTAAAGTAATCTAGAAGGGTCAACCTATATAGCATCGCCTTCATATATATGGACTGGTAACTATTAGAATCAAAACCTTAGAACAGTTTGGTGTAGCATTCATCCACACCAACCATTTGTCTAGACAATACTCACAGCCCACCTGTATCTTTATGTTTTGAAGGATCAGCACCCAATTACTCTTTACAGTTAGGAGCCCACACAACCCTTTACAGCAAGGAGCCCACACCACCCTTTACAACAAGGAGCACAAACTAAGTGCTTTACACAGAGGTATTAATCTTTATTTAATACAGAAAATACATATGTATTTCAGTCAGTAGTGCAGTTTACTCCTTTTTTTTCTATCTATTAAAGTTAGTCTTTTTTTGTGGTAAGTAATATGTATGTATGCTTTAAGACAAAAAAAATAATATATTTGAAACAGATATAAGGATACTCTCAATAATGTCTGAGCTGTTATATAATAAGCAAAGATAAATTGTGATGTATGGCATATAGTTTTTATTACAAGTATTTGTTTCAGACTTGTTTTAAGCCATACATGAAAGACAGACAACAGTAGTGAGTTGACTAGTAAAAACAATAATAAATAGGACCAAAATGAAAGAAATAAGACAGCTACTGCTTTGACATACTTAGCAATCGCATACGTTTTGTTGAGTCACATTAGTAAAGTTGTTGATTTATGATAATGAGACTATGTACTTCATTTAACAGTTAATCACCTAATTTAGGCATTTAAAATCATTAGCAGTACTCTACTTGATTGTATCCTATTCGGTTGTAAGGAACTCGCATGTCTGTATTTATTGTAACACATTACCATTTGATAACATGAAAAAGTTTGTTAGGCATTTGTGTTCTTCACACAGAGTGAAACTAAGGTCAAGGGTTAATTCATTCAAATTGGCAACAATAAGCTAACATTGCAGGCACAAACGAGTATGTAGAAAAATGTCTTTTTAAGAAAAGATTTCCAAACTTGAATCTCTAATTGAAATTACCTACACAGTCCTGACTTACTTTATTACATCTATAAAGTCCTGACTTACTTTATGACATCTGTACAGTACATACATTACTACATCTATAAAGTACTGAATTACTTTGCCACATCTATAAAGTACAGACTAACTTTGCTACATCTGTACAGTCCTAACTTACATTGCTACTTCTATAGAGTCCTGACTTACTTTGCTACATCTATACAGTCCTGACTTACTTTGCTACAAGTATACAGTCCTGACTTACTTTGCTACATCTATACAAGTCTATACAGTACTGACTTTCTTTGCTACATCTAATCTATACAGTACTTTGCTATAGGCCTATCTATACAGTACACACTTACTTTACTACATCTAAACATTACTGACTTATTTTGCTACATCTAATCTATACAGTACTGAATTACTTTGCTACATCTATATCTTATAGACTTACTTTTCTATGTCAAGACAGTACTTGACAATGCCATACAAGTTAGATAACCCATTTTTTTCAGAGTAGACCACTGAACTCTGACGTATGACATCTGCCAATCTGTATAGGACAATACAGTCTGACCGTTGGCCATCTCGACCTTTAAGGGTCAAAGAGTTAATTGGATTAGTGAATGTAGTTGTTATTATTATTCAATGGAGTTCATGTTATGAAGAAACTTCATAAAGTAGTCAGTAAAGTGTATTTGGTAAAAGGACATAAAAGTTCATTGAAGACAATAGACTAAAATTGATATATTAAAGAAAAAAATTTAGGCAATTGGAAATATCTGACAAATATTGTATGGAACTCTTTAAAGCCAATGGTACTTAGTTAATCTAGCAATATAATGTACAATAGGTGTTCTTTTTAAAGAACTTTATAAATTTTTTAAATATTTGCAAAGAAATATTGAGACCAATTATAATATAATGTTGCATTAATTTTCAATAAATGTTTTAGAAATTGTGTTTTTGAGAAGAGACTAAATGTGGCGCAGCAATAGTAACAGCACAGGCAGAATTTAAGAGTCATAGAGATTGGGTCAAAAACAGAAATCCCAGTTAAATGGGCACTTGATTATTTTGTGAGCTAGTGCTTGACCATCCATGAAGTTTGCAGGACATAAATGAATTGTCCACCTCAAAGATAGCAATAACAATGAGGAAAATGCAAGCACAGAAGGCTCTTATAACATGGCACCACAAATTCATGAATATCGAAAAGTTACAAACTTCAGCTGGGAGGAACTTTTCCGAAGACCAGTTTCTATGGAGACAGTTTTAAGTTAAAAAGCTAAAAATGAGTGAATTTGTGATATTTGTAGTTTAACATTACTGCCTGGTGATTAAATAAAAAGGAATCAGTAATTTATTTTGGTCTGAGAAGGTGTGAATAGAAAGCTATAAAAATATTTGAGTGAAAATGATGCCAGACAAGAAAAAAAGATAATCACTCACCTGCTCGTCCACTTTCTTGATACAAATTTTGAATGGACTTGCTAATGGTGTGGTGGATGACAAACCTAACATCAGGCTTGTCTATTCCCATTCCAAAGGCAACTGTGGCCACAATTATCTGCAAGACAAAAGTAAAGCTATTCATAAATCAAACTACAACACATTCAACTGCACACCATGACTACTGAGTAACCAGGGTCAGGTCAAATTAAGGATCAAGCCCTTGACCAGTTATTTTTGTGAACAGATGTGCTAGTTTCAAGGAAGTAGAAAGAAGTCTTTTTCTAGAAAATTCTTTTTGTGACTAAAAGATAAAACAAGGCAAGTTATGTAGGTCATTTGATGAGTTGGTGAAGTTAGTCATTGGTTAGTAAAGCTCCTCCTTCATGGTCGAAGATGAGCAAATTTCTCATTTTCTAATTACTTGAAGATGACTTTAAAGTCAGATCCTTGCTTTAAAAAGTCGGCAGCATACATGGTTTTGGTTAGTAGTTATTATTAATGGTCAAAAACAGATCACTGCTTTGTGTTTATTGACAGCTTTATCTTTTGTCAGTCAAACTACCTTGTGCTTATTTCATTGATACAAGTAAATACTAAAACAAAATGTTGGAAGTAATTTAAACCTGAATATACAACTTCTCAGATACAAACTTTCCAGACCTGGTCCATCCCCAGCCCATCCCCAATCTCAATCAACTCTCTCTGTCTCTCCATTTAACTATCCATAGCAACCTCTCTGTCCACACTCTTGCTGGGGAGTTTTGTTTTGAAACAAGTGATACAAGTCTCACATGAATTTTCATTCATCATTGGTGTATTTATTTGAATTGATTAGGTTTGAAGCTATAAAACTCTAATAGAATCAATTGCCACTCTGTGTTTCTTCAGGGTATTTGTGGTGATTATGTTTGTATATTGGATTGTAAACTGCAATTGATAGAACCTTGGATGTAAGATTTAAGGAATTCTATGTTTATTTATTATTTTTTCATTGGTCCATTGGTTGGGACAGAGTGACAGTGCTTGAAAGTTTTGTTATTGTTCGCAGAGGTCTGTGTTATGGAGCTAGTCATACAATAAAAGTAATACCGGTATAGAAGTCAGTTTTCATAATTGTGTCTGTCTTTACTAGTTAACATATCATGCATTGTCTACAACTACAGTTATATTTAGTTGTTAATTCATCTCTGGCATCTCATTGAGTTATTGAAAGAAGTATGTTATGTGTCAAGTATAAAACATGTAAGGAGCTCACAACAGTATTACTATACAGTGATCTCAAAACAAGCAGATGCTATGCTACTTGAGTCTAATAAATAAAATAAACAAATCAACTCTGAAATAAAATATATATGTTGAATGCTCTGTGGACACAAAATGCTCTAGATTTAAAGTTTTCTCTCAACAATCACAAAGAGGATAGGCTCAACCAATGGACATCAGGAAACACATGTACAAAGAAATCAGGAAACACATGTACAAAGAAATGAACATGCCTAACAAACTGGACAGTATTAACTTCCGCCCCCGCAAATGAACAATCTACAATTTTCCAATTAAGAACAGGACACACACCTCATTTAAATTACTATCTGAACAAAATAAACTCCACACAGCTCCCCCTTTGCAGACATTGCGCCCACTCTTATGAAACTGTAAACCATATCCTCCTTGAATTTTGAATGCTCCTCCCTAATCCACCTTAGGCAGACCCTACTTCCACTACAGACCAACATAACCAACACCCTGTATGGCAGTGCTGAACAACTGAAGAAAACAGCACACTTTTTTTCCTTGGCACAGCCTGCAAAAGAGCAGCTCAGCAGCAATAAAGCTAGCTAGAAGAAGAAGAAGGTTTTCTAAATAATATTTAATGAAAGCAGATCACAGAATTAGAAAACAAAACTTGAATTGTAACTTTCTTTAGCATTCTGCCCTCTTGAAATAATAACATTGATTGTACAATTGTTCAATATCAGCAAGAACTTAGTAAATTATTCCCCTCATGTAATCTCTAGACATCTCTCTCTTTTAGCTTTTTTTTTAGTTTCTAGTTTAGGGTAAACAGAGAATGAGAGTGTTTAGGTTTAGTTTTAGAAGATCAGCCAGGGCTAGTCAGTCATATTGATGTAATATGTTCTCAATATGGTCAGAATAAATACTAGCCAAACTCTTCATTCGCCCTTTGGTTCAAATACATTTAATTCACCTTTTTACTATATTTTTTTTTTTACTAGCTGGATAAGACCCGCGGCTTGCAGGAGTTACTTTGGGTAAATACTGGATTGATAATAGATCTATGTTTAACTCGGAGAATGTTCCTATCACAATTTTGTTTTGTTGTGAAAAACGGGTTTACCCGATTTGTTAAAAAGTTTATTTAAAAGAGATACAATTAGGTACTTTTTGTCTATTTTTAGGCCCCTACAGTTGTGTGAGGGACAGTAAACTAATGCTAAGATCTCTGTCATGATCTAAGGAACTTTTATGCCAAGTTTTATCAAGATTGGTCAAATGATTTATTTTTTTGATTGGGAAATACATTCTTACATACGCATTATTTTCTGCTTTATATATTAGATGAAATACAGAATGATCAGAATCATAATATTTTTTCTTAGATTACAGTTTTGTGACACCTAACATCTTTTGAAACAAATTAAATTAAATGGTTATCATATATATTAACAAAGTCAACAAACATTTCCCCCACCTGAAATTTTCCATAAAACCACATACGATGCATTACACTCTGAGAGTGAGCTGTCATTAGAGTATGGTAAAAACCTGCTCTAATGTTACGAGACACCAAGTGAGCTGCCACATCCTCACAATCTTTGCGATTGTAACAATAAATTATTCCTAAAAGGAAAAGAAAAAATATATTTTATTACTTAACTAAGTAATTATTGAAATAAATATAAGAGCATATAGAACAAGGAATAAAATAACACAGAACAGCTCAAGTCAGCTAAGGTCTCTGAATTTCCTTTGTAAGTGAGGTGAAATTAAATTTCTTTCAACCTCCCCAAAATTAATTAAATTCCTTTATGAGCATTTACTAACCATTAATTAAATACAAATGTTCAAGATCAGAAATATTTTTTTTCAAAGTATTTAAGAATGCTGCCATTTATTAAATTTTAAAAGAAGAATGCAAGTTTCTTATAATGTATAAGAAAAATCTGGAAATATGGCAGATGAAATGTTTTGTGAAAGATAAATTAAAATAACTGTAGTATTTGGTTTTAATTTTTCAAAATGACAGTGGCAAAGTATAGCTAGCAAGATACATTTTGGTCTAAAATAAGTCATATAGTTGACATTTTAAAAGTTGAAAAAAGGAAAATTACCTGCTAAGTCAATAATACACATAAAAAAAAATATGTTAGAGGAAAAAATATTTGTCTTACTATGGTAAGAAAGTAATGTACCAGTATAAGGAAGATGATGTAGAGGTCATCTGTTACTATGGCTGATGGTTAATGAGGGTGTCATGTGGCCAGCACAATAGTTAGAAGTCTTATAGTAATGTTAGAATGAAACCCTAATACTAATAAAAAATAGTACACTGTCTGTCTGAGGCAGATGTTAAATTCAATGAGGCTGAATTATACAACAGAAACTAGTGAGCTAACAAAGTCTTTTAACAAACTATCATGAATTGAATGATAGATCAAGTCAAGCATTAATTAAATGAGAGAGTTCTGTGGCTTGCACATTGAAAAATATCAGTCTAATATCAGCAAAACAAAACTTGAGTGGACTATGGGATGCATCTGTTAAGACAACTCCTTCTTCCATGTTGCTATTAGAGCATGGAGTGTGTTACCTGAACCAGCAAGGAAAAAAAGGCTAGATAAACACATTAACTTCTTCTAGCCAGCTTTTTACTGTTGAGATGAGAGCTCTTTTGCAGACTGTGCCAAGGAAAAATAGTGTGGACACAGATGTTTTGTTTTGTTTGTTTTACATGTTTTGGATGATCCTTCAGAGTTGAAGATAGTTACTTCCTAGTCCAAACCTCCCGCAGGACGACGGGGGATGGGAGCGGGCAGGGTTTGAACCCTGGAACATCGATAAATCTGAACGACAGTCCAGCGCTCAAACATCACGACCAGGCAGCCATTATCTTCTTGGTTGAAGATAAGCCTTAAATTTACAAAATTTAAAAAAATAACAATGTTATGGAGTGCATGATTCTAATGTAACCATAAGTAAGGTGTAGGCTGGACATTTTCTGAAATAACCATGAGGGGGTGGGTGATCTGTCATAGTTACTGATTAAAAAGCTGCACTAGCCTCGAGATCCCCCAATTGAAGGACATAAAGATGATGGTCATTGTTGAGGCCACATAACACCTTTATAACTATTGGCCTGGAAATAAACTCATCATCATCTGCCCTGAGAACAAGGATTATTTTTTTAATGACTGCATGCAACTGTTTTGATAGCAACTCACCCGATTGACCTTTAAACCGTTGTTCTATCATTTGAACTATTTTGTCCATCGTTTCCTTATGAGTAGCTGGCTTCTTCAGGACCTGGTCCAATTAATGCAGAATAAAAATACTGAAACTTAGTGGAAATAGATTTTAAGTCTACTTTCATGTGTCTGAGAACTATTTAGTTTGAAAACTATGTATGACAAAAAAAATTAGCTGCAACAAGTGATGCCTTGATCTTTGCGTTACATTGTTTTAAACTTTGTTCCCTGTCTAATGAAAGTAGACTATACAATGGACTGATTTCTTTTTTTACCAATTCCTACTAATAGCTTACACTCTTTTCATGGATGGAAGTTGTCCAAAAGAGTTGGAAGTACAAGTGTTCAGAGAGCTGGCAATGTGGGATGGTGTAAACTATAAGTTACAAATAGAAAATCAAAACCTAATGAAATACTCGGAAAGAAACAAAGATAGGGGTACATTTCTTTTTGCATATTCGTACTAGTGCCATGAAATGGGTTGTCTGAATCAGCCAGGAAAACCTAACAACTTAGCAGAGTTCAAATTATTGATTAACATGTATGACTAGATTGACACATGAAATGCATGGGACATAATTATCATCTTTTTTTCAAGTAATGTCTTTGGTATTTTGGGGTTTAGTCACATTTGCATTAATTTAAGCCATGATCAGAAATTGAACATTGTTCATTTTATTTAAAAACTTCAATCAACAATGAGCACATTGTGTCCTGTTCAATTTATGAATTCTTGGATTGTTTTCCTAATTCAGCTTTTCATTTTGCAGTAAGAAAAATAATTTCAACATGCATATTAGCCTGCTTCATAAAATATCTCACTATTTACCTCATAAAATATATTGGGACGGTTGAAGGAATCCCTAAATAAAAGAGCTTTGGGAATGTTCAGTCTCACTTTGACTTCCTCAACAACCTTGACTGATGCTGTCGCTGTCAATCCCAAAATGGGAACTTTAGGAAACTTGCTCTTCAAGATATTTAATACTTGATAGTCTAGAAAAAAAAAAGAAAAGTTTTGTTCCATATCTTTTTTTTTTACTTTAATATTTCAAACAATGTTCTTTGCATGTGAAAAAAAACACCACCATAAAATCAGAAGTTGACTAAAACATTAAAATTATTAGAGCAATGTCAAGTTGAAAATAAATATATTGTTTTTTCAAAATTGGTCAAAAGGTTTTGATTTCTATGCAAGACATACATTCATACAAACATACTCCTTACATTCTACTTTATATATTAGATTATTTTAACTATGTAATGATGGGATTTATCTTATTGTAATAAACATATATATATATATATATATATATATATATAATATGTTTGTCTGCAACAAAGAAGTCTCTTAGTCATTTCAAGTCAGACATTCACTTATTTAAGGCTAGTTATCCATTCTAAGATACAAACCTCTACATATCAACTAAAAATAATTCCAATGTCACTAATAAAATAAAGACTGTGACATTATTTGTTGTCACATTGATCTTCTAGAACTTGAATTTTTTAAAATAATTGTTATGAGACATTTGTCTATGAGAAATATCACATACACTTGTGAACACATTTGTAACATATTTTCCACACATATATCTTATCTCTATGTAATACAGATGTTACTTCAAAACAGAAGATGATTACGTCCTACGCGACATGCATATTAACCAATGACATAAATTCTGCAAAGTCACTGGTTTTCTTGGCTAGCTTAGGCAACCCATTACATGCTCTAATAGTGCTAGGGAAGACAGAGCATTTGTATAGAATTGTCCTAGCATATGAAACAGATGATGTGACTGAGTTTTTCTGTGTGTCTTTCTGAGTATTTAATTAAATTTTGTATTTGAAGATTATAGTTCAGTGTTTTATGTATAACTACTACTTTACTTTTGGGTCTTCCTTCCTGAAGGCTTTCTAAATTTAGTGATTTTACTAAAGGTCAAATGTGAATACTCATTTGTTATGATATATATGATATATATATATGATATATATATATATATATATATATATATATATATATATATATATTGTTACGTTTTTTACTATCCAGGCTCTCTGCAAACTGCACCATACACCACCAACTGAAAGAACTTGACAACTCCGGGCTCCAAAGTAACGTAAAAGTTTAATGTCAATAAAGAACAGCCAATATTGTACAATTGGCAGCACGTAACAGACTGTATAAATATCTCTCCGATAGCACCGTATCACCGTATCAACTCTTGCACTGGTCTCTCCGTCTCGTTCCGGGCTTGCACTGGGTTCAACAGTTCAGGACTGACTTCACACACTTGGCTCGATGTGCCGGACTCGATCATAGATCAAGATCAAGACGCCAGCCGTCTCAACTGTACTTGAAAGTACTCCGCACTGAACCGTCGTAATGCTCCGTACAGGACCACACCGCTGAACTGTGCTGTAGTCGACCGTGCTCTGAACCTTCTGTCGTGAACTCCTTTCTGAACCTCGTTTCTCGACCGTCTTGACTGCGACACCTCTGCTTCTTATATAGGGTCCCTGCTAGCCTTCTCGAACCGGACAGAACGCCCCTCGATATTTCTAGGTGGTCAGATGACTATAATTCTCGTGACGCTACTGAGCTCTGTTCACTAGGCCGACTCTTCGCGAACCGCCTCGTCTCGGCTGACAGTCGTAACTCGTCACGCTTGACCGCTCCTCTGGCCTGGGGCGATTTGCGTCGGCTGACTACACACACCGCTACTCCCCCGTCTGTCCCGCCACCAGGTTTATAACAATATATATATATATATATATATATATATATATATATA
>JADKLZ010003065.1:24217-39037 GCA_021533235.1 Biomphalaria straminea | reverse complement strand
TTAAGAACAATATATTCTGTTATGTATGTCTTTCAATGTTCTTAAATTGATTTTTGATTTTTTAGCACCATGCAGTGTGTTTCTATGTAATGTAAATGCTGCTGCGCTAGCCCAATCCAGATTGAAACCTAATCTGCTCGATCCAGAAATTTGCCAAACTGTGATAATAGAATATGCTTCGAGTGAGAACAATAGAATACTTCATCATTATGCAGTTACTGAGTTGTAAGTTTTATTAATATAGGAATGGCAAATTTACAGCTAAAAGTACGTTTGATTTCAACAATTGGAAAATTTCTATACACGCATACAATCTATATTAAGATTTTGTAATTATTTTAAATTATTTTGTATTGTAAAGCGACGGATGCTTTTTAAGAGCTTTATTGTTTTTGTTCTCTTAATGTTACTTAACGACAAACGGCTACACTTAACTTGAAAAATAAGAGCTGATTTAACCTCTACTGTGTCTCTAAGAAACAAGCTTAAAATAATACCTGAATGATTAAGACTCTCTTTTAGCACATATTGCACAATGTGGCAAAAGATTAACACGTAGGACAGAAGTGGCACATGGAAGCTCGTTGGGTGTGATAATCCTCTTTTCTAAATTATCAACTTTTATTTATAAGATAAGATAAAGATAGAGATAACAGGGTGAGGAAAGATATAGAAGTTGTTATAAGGGTTTGTTTCTGTTATGAGTTTAGAGTATGCCGGGTTCCCACCTGAATGTTAGTTACTAACTTTCTACCGGGGTTGTAATGTAGCTGCGGCTTGTCTGCCGTGTCACCCCTAACATTATAACAAGTAATTTGTTAAATGAGTATGAATAGCCGCTACAACAACTTGAAACGTGTAATAGAGGATTACAATGTTCTAAGACATACATAATAAATAAAATATCATTAATGCATTTACAAGGCTAGTACAAGTTATATTCAAATAACATAGCACACTTTAATTTCACACCTTAAATTCGAAACTCACCACCTAAAACCACAACCCAACCATCCAACCAATCAAGCTTGACTCCAACAGAGTCCCAAGCCTGCGTCCCTTTTAAGAAAAATACACCTTCCTTTGAGACCGCCTACCACACGAGTATAATAGAAACATTTTTACATCTACGACATTCAGAAGACCGTTAAATAAACTAACTTACCTAATACTGGGGAAGAAAATCAAAACAGAGAACTCCATACAGCAATGACACCAATATAGCTCGACTAAAACTCACAATGCCTTATGGTACAGAAAAGAGAACAGTATAAAAAATAAAACTCGTACGACAGAAGTGTTAAAGAGGAGAGTTAATGTGAAATAAAATTGGTGTTCTAATTGAGCCGGACATCACACTTGCTTTTAAACATGAAATTCACAGTACCTTTAGAAAGTGAAGCAAAAATGTATTACAAAATGATTTTACAATATTCACTCACGTTCAGATATAATTTAAAGCTCAATATGTTCTAATTCTTGCTCTAATTAGTTTGTTTTTTTCGGTGCACCTATATAATTCGGCATAGAATTAGCTTTTCACCTGTTAGTGTATTTATGTAATACTACTTTCTAGTAAAAAAATACTCTCTCTTTTCTCACCAAATATTATCCAAGCACTTTATGTTATTGTCATATGTTACGCATGTTAACTGTTGGATATGCTTTAAGTCTTTCATAAAACTATATAATTTTAAACAATTTCAACAGAAACATTTTATATTTCAGTATTCCAGATTTTAGAGCTAGCAGACAAAAGTTTAAGAACTTTAAAGGTCTGATAGAAGTTTATACCTCTGAATTTATTGGCGATAACTTTTACACGATGTATCTGATTCCTGAATCAAGAGCAATTTTTATACAATCATGCATAGACTATTTACGTCGGTATGACATGGATGGTATATCAATCAGACATTCATATCTACGAAAACCCTTTTTTAAAAAATATTTTACAATACTTCTTCAAGTAAGTAGTAAAATCATCGAACGGTCACAATAAAGTAAATAACATAAGTTTGAAATTAAAGTGTAAAGTTTCTATGAAAAGTTGATTTATATTCTAAAGGTTTTGGTGTTGATATAGGATTATTTTTGTTTTATAATTTATGTAACATCTTATAATTTGTAGATATTTTCAAAACAATAAAACATGAGCGGTCGAGAAATTACAATTCATTTAATATCTAATAAAAAATGGATCGACCTCCCACTCTAAGTTAACTGTCGGGTGACAGAATCGAGTAGCCTAATCGCCCCTCCCTCTTCCAACAAAACAATCGAACATAATAGAGGAGGAGGTGATATAATTTAAAAATAGGTTAAAATATAAATAATTAGTAAATATTAACATAAGTATAGAATTCGTAAATAAATTTTGCAATTTTTCTAGTAATTCGTCCACCACCCCCTACGAGGGGCGTCGGTCGAGTGAGACCCTGGATAACGTAACTAAGAAAGAAATTGTTATGTTATGGGTTAGAGAGTATTAGTTTAATTAGTTAAATATATTTTGTGTATAGTTTTAGCGACAGTAAAAGTAGTGACGTAGAGAGACAGACTAATGACGTAAGTAGACTAGAGCGACAAGAAGGATGAAGATGGCGGTCTTCTTATATTAGAACTAGGAATTAATAGATTAAGGACATGGGCGCCCGCAGGGGGGTGCAAGGGGGTGCACTTGCACCCCCCTGGATTCTGAGTAACCAAATTCTAGCCAATTTTTCGCACCATCAAATATATTAATTTCAGAGTAACAACTGAACAAGTAGAGCTTCCACTGGTTAACGTACTAGTAGAAATAAGTATAAAAGGTGTATAGAATGGATGGCCAACCATGTATGTGAGCGCCTCTGAATTCGGAGTAACCACATTTTAGTTATTTTTAAAAATAATGAAATACATCTTCCAGATCTGTTTTTTTTATTACTTAGATGTAGATTTTAGTCAGAATCGGGGGGGGGTGTGCAAGTACACAATGATGTACCCCCTATGGATGTCCATGCAAAAATGTAAATCTAAAACTCATTAGAATATTATAAAGTGTAGTTATTTAAAAAGTACTGCTTCCACATAAAAACAGTTGTAAAGATATGCTATTATTGTAACTAGAATAGGCAAATCTGTACTTCATGTTCGACCATGTACGATTTATTATAGGCTTGCTATTCTTTGCACTATGAAGGGTGTCAAATATTCTATAGCATGTTAGTCGTGACGATTTGTTTATATTTGCACATAGCTATAGTTATTATGAATACCACAAGGTCGACTTTCACAAAAAATTATGTGTTGTGATTTAACAGAAGGCATGATAACGGCTGGTCGTCTACTGCTGATGTATGCAAACGCGACATAAAGCTCTTCAAAAATCGACACCAACAGCTGGGAAAACGTGGCACTGGATAGATCCACATGAAGAGCGGCATTTAGGAAGGTCCTGGATTTCAGATGCCAGACACAATAGTAGTAGAAAGAAGGTTGAAAGTACAAATGATTGGCTTCTTTAGTTACACAAGAAGTTGCAAAGGGAAAAAATCGTCTTGAGACGTCAAATGCTACAATTATTTGTTTACATCTAGCTAAGGTCTAGACATTTTTTTTGCCACTCTTTCGATGTGATAAATGCTATATAGTTGCGGTCGGAGTCAGCGCTAGATAAAACAGCGGGTTAAACACGTGCACCAATTTACAATAGAAGGGATACAAGAATGTTCTTCACATGTCGTCATTTGAGTCAAAACGTTGATTTGGATCAACGGAGCACTGGCAGCAGCAAGAGCCCAAAAACTACAAGGTGCAGCATCATGAATTAACTGCGTTTGTTGGGTATTTTAGTGATGATATCTCAGGCACTTAGCAGATGTCTTTGAGTGTTCGGTTTGTAGATTGCGATTGTTTTCGACCTCATTAGTTTAGTTCCTGTGGTTCAGAGAGACATGGCTACATGTGTCTAACGCATTGTACAGTCTAGACATGGACAAACTACTCGGCCAAGGCTGCCCCGTGATGGCTAGAAATCTTCTTCTGTATCAGTCCCTAGAAATAGCGTTGGTGCTACATTTACCTCTTTGTGTGAGACAAAATGAACTGAAAAATAGAATCCATTCAAGCTTAAAGTCTCAACTTAAGAGATCTTTTACTGTTTGGCGGATCTTAAATTTACGACTGCAAGTGAACCAGATAAACTGCACATGTTTAGTAAATGTCTCCGCCTCTTGTGTTTCTGATTTGTCTTTTAATTGTCGTCAATTATTCATCTGTTCGTGAACCAGTTTCTATGGTGTTTTAGTCTTTCCAACTAAACAAAGTGGCCGCTCAACAGCAGCTCATCAGTAACATTAATGGCATAATCAAAAACCATCTTGACCATCCTGAGGAACACGTCAGAGATGTCATCTTGAGGAAGGAGAGACTACTGGCAGAAAAACATCATATTGGATAGTGAGTTGTTACCGCAGAGAAAAAAAAAAACACGTTTGGATTTTGGGAGCTATTACAGAACACGGCTTTACATTACATATCTTAATTCTTAAGTTTCTTCATTACTTCTCGGGGAGGGGGGGGGCGAGTGGGGGGTGATCACCCCTACCGCCAGCCTGGATCCGCCAGTGCTTGCACCCCCCTGCAAAAAATCCGGCGGGCGCCCATGATTAAGGAATAGGCTATAGGACGACGTAGACTGTGCCCTTTTGATGATTAAACATTCTTAAAAGTTACCAAGTGGATTTCTTTGGTTATTCATAGTTTTAGTCTGGTTCTTTGTGTTCAAAGAACTCGCGTTTAAAACAGTAGCTACATTGAGAGTCAAGTACCAAACAGGACAGCACAACACCAGAACAAAATAGAACTTTATTGATTTTCATGTAGGATACTTTTAACGTATACAGAGAGAGTTCTAAAATAATAATAAAAAAAAATATACTTTGCTTCATCTTTTATTGTTATGGTTTTTAAATTGTGATGTTTTGATTTTTTAAAACCCAGTAGTGAATCTAAAGTACAATTTTAACAAGCGCATTAAAACAATATTTAAAAAAATAAAACTTATCTAAGTTGAATGGCCGCTTATAATTACTAACACTCATCTCTAAATGGAACTATGCCCCTTTCTGATATATTAAAAAGAAATAATTAATTATACCAACTAATTAAATAATTTGTTTCATTTGTTTGTTTCATTTCTTTTATTGTCTTATCTTATCTTCTATAATGCAGACGTAAATTCAAAAAAAGAAAAAAGATTATGTCCTACTCGTCATGCATTGTTAAATATTAATAATTATGCAAAAAATAAACCTGATCTTAGAATGGGAAGTGAGAGAAAAATAAACCAATACAAAACTTCTTAAGGGAAATAAATTCATATATACATACTTATCATCATTAAGTAGCATTTATTTCAAATATTACGAAATATTAGACACATAATTAATTATAACTGTTAGTTTCCGATTTGTTATTTTTTAAAAAAAATTGATTCATGTTTTTTCAGGAACAATAAATAATTGTGCAAATGTAAACTTGATTCTAGTATTGGAATTGGTATAAAAACATGATCAGTCTTTTTACAAGACAGACAGATAGACAGACAGAAAAAATGAGTTGATATAAACTTTGTAAAAATAATATAACAATGTTAAGACTGTTTGACTGACTAACTGTGGAAATGTTCTGGTGTTGTTCTGTTCTGTTTGGTACTTGACTCTCAAACTCAATGTAGCTACTATTTAAACCGCGAGTTCGTTAAACACACAGCAACAGACTAAAACTATAAATAACCAACTAAATCCACTTGATACTTTTCACAAGGTTTAATCGTCAAAAGGACACAGTCTATGTCGTACTAAAACATATTCCTAAATCTATTAACTCCTAGTTCTAATATAGAAGATCGCCATGTTTCCTTCTTGTCGCTCTAAGTCTACTGCGTCATTAGTCTGTCTCTCTACGTCACTTCTTTTACTGTCGCTAAAACTATACACAAAATATATCTTAACTAAATAAACTAATATAATCTCTAACCCTAACATTTCCTCCCCCCTTTCTAAAAAAAAATTGTATAACAATTTTGAAATAACTACAGTCAAATGTCTTTACAATAGCAAGGCCAATTTTGATTTTGAAAAAAACAAATACAATAAGTATGGAAAGAATGAACATAAATAATAAATATATTATCTTGACGTCTCAAGAAAATTCATCTACAAACATCTCAGGCGAGTTAGTTAACTGATATCTCGTAAAGTTCATTCACTGCCAAGACACTGCAGTAAGTCCAATCACGTTTCACCAAAGTCATATAGTTCTTTCCTGAAATCCAATCCCTTTGATATCCAACAAAGTTCAATACCACGATGTCACTGTGAAATACAATATTAAACAGTCCATAAAGTCTCTGACACAATCGCTAAGTGTGGTATCTAACGTGATACACAGTTCAATAATAAGGTTGCTGAGAAATGTGGTAGATGACGTGAAATATAGTGCACCTTTCTGCACAAAGTTCAACAGTCCATGAGTACGATAAAAATATGCTGTAGTTACCACAAGTTACGTTATACAAAGACAACTGCCGTGTACGAGGTTCAAGTTAAGTTATACAAAGTTAAGTTCATCACGTCACAGTAACGTTGTTTACGATGCCAAGTACCATCTCACATCTTGACACCATGACATTTTCCTGTTATGAATACATACAATAAAACATCCATTAATATCCTATTATAACGTTTAAACAAGTGATACTTGAGGCACCCCCAACTTTCCAACCCATCCATAAGTCCAGGTTTATGTCTTCCTTCGCTTACCGTTTCCTCTGGAATCTACCCTTTACAAATGATCATGTGATGATACACACACAAAAAAATACTTCTGTTCATACTTACTTACATGTAAGCTCCCAATATATATTATCTCCCTTTAAAGTAAAATTCTTCAAATTATTTTCCTTTATCGGCAATACACTCTTATGAGTAGTAAGCTGTACTATACCAATCAGTGATCGATAATATATACTACATATAACATCTTTACAACTTAAAATATACTTCTTATAATCTACAATCCAACCATACTAGTATATAATACTATATCTACTTATAAGTAACTATCAACAGTTTACTTTCTCCAACTGTGTTCTATTTCATTACTTCTCCAGTCTAGTTCATATGACTTATAATTGTCCCTTATACTCTGGTATTCATCAGAGTTACATCTTCTCTGAGGAGAGAAGTCTCTATAACACTGTCTTTCATATACATCACAATCAAATTTTCTGTCATAACTATAATGGTCAGGTCTTCTATATGAATAGTCACCACTTCTGCATTGTCTAGCCATATGTCCTCTTTTATTACATCTATAACAAATAATGTTCCATCTTGTTCTACCATAAGAATTACGATGTCCTGCGTTATATTTATCTCTTCCAGTCCAGTTGTCTATTTCTCTTTCAGTCAGGTCCTTTAGTCCATGAATATTGCCTAACAGTACATCATGAAACAATCCTGGTATTGCTACACCTGTACAATAACCAGTGTAAAATGGTGTTTCTATAAACACTTTACAGGCTTGGTAACGCTTTATACTACCATCAATTAATCTTATTTTCTTGTCATATCCCAAGTAACAATCAGGTCTAACTAAGCCACTTCTAATCCCAACAGTACTACAGCCAGAATCCTTCACAAACTTCATAGGTATCCCATTTATGAAACCAGAGTGCTCTCTCACTCTGTTAGTTTCGTCACTAGCATAATTTATTTCTTCTAAACCCCTACAAAAATTCATTTCTTCTACCTCTTCATTATCACTACTTTCTCTGCTGTCCCTCTCATTGGTAAAATAAACTCTACTTTTGTTATTCCTATTTCTATCATCTCTAAACTCAACTTTCCTACTCTCCTTTCTGTAACTATCCCTATTTTCTGATCTGTTGTAATTTACTTTCTTACAATGTGCAGCAATATGACCTCTACCCTGACAATTAAAACAAATTATTTCTCTATGATTTCTGTTATCTCTATCTCTATCCTGTCTGGTATCTCTATCTCTATCATTTCTGGTATCTCTATTTCTAAACTCATGTCTATCTTTATTCTTAGCATCTTTAATGTATACTACAAAATCAATGTGTTTCTTGTCTTTTTCTGAAAATGAATTCCTAGGGTAAGCACTACTGTAGGTTCTTATAATGGTAACAATGTCTTCTAAAGTTTTTGGTTTTCTCTCTTTAATGAATGACTGTAAATGAGAATCACATTTATTTGCAGGGCCGGTCTTAGGCCACTGCAACCTATGCGGTCGCAGTGGGCCCCGCGCCTTCATAGGCCCCGCGCTAATTCAAGGTGTAATTATTAAATTGCAAAATAAACACGAAAAATTCCTGCAAATCTCTTGAATTTATTAAAATTTCCAGAAAAATAGACAAAATTTTCATTTGTAGATGTTATTCAAGGCGGAAAACGCCAATCATACGCGCGATATAAGCTTTCATGTAATAAATACTTTATTTACTTTTAAAGTCACTGGCATATAAATATGTAGGCCTGTTTACAAGGTTCATAAAGTACAGATCTCAATTTTTAACTTAGTAAAGAATGAATAAAATTCAAAGTTGAATTTCTTTCTAATACAAAATCTTAATTTTCACTTATTTTCTTATTCCCACGCATACTAGGCCCCGCGCATTCTGTTTCGCATAGGGCCCCGCAACTGCTAGGACCGGCCCTGTTTATTTGTAAAGTTATCTATCAAAATAAAGTTTTTAAGTCCCTCATAACTTTGATCTATCTGCTCACATGACATCCACTTACTGAAATAATCTTTTTCAAGATTTAGTGTAGTCTGAGGATCTATCTGATTACTTGGAAGATTGTCAAAATATATCTTTCTAAATGTACTAGCGTTATGACCATAGGCATTAAGGAGCTCTTTCTTTAATATGTCATAGCTATTCTGAATGGTGTGGTCATGGTTCTGACAAATAGTCAATGCTTGACCTTGAACAAAGTCAAGTAAGATTTGAGACCATTCATTTTCTCTAATGCTACAACTGCTCATTTTGATTTCAAAACGCTTTAAATAATCTGAAATACTGTCTTTGTCTTCCTGGAAAGGCTGCATTTTCTTTCTTAGCCAATGATTAGTAATTTGACTATCTCTATTTTCATTCATATGGCTAACATTACTATAATTACTGCTTGTGTTTTCATTCTGAACATTATCATTTGTGCCATTACCATTACTAGTCTTATTAACATTTGTATTTTGTTTTTTTAATTCAGCATCTAACCTCAATTTCTCTATTTCTATCTTATCTCTACTCTCTGTCTCTAATCTAGCTTTCTCTAGTTCTACTCTAATTATCTTATCCCTACGTTCTTGTTCTGCTGCTATTGTTTGTTGCACATATTGTATTAACTCTTTACCCTTTAACTCAAGGTCTCTCTTCCCTTCTGAAATTACTTTCTGACGAAATTCTTCCATATCTATTTCTGTTGCCATTTCTTAGATTTACACTCAATGTATTTAATTCTTCTTACTGTCGATAGTACAAGTTAACTCAACCTCAACACTACCATATAAGTGTGTCTCTCACAATGCTTAAATATTATAACTCTCAACTTATCGCTAAGATGTCAACAAACTACTGTTTTTGTGACAACCAACTCATATAAATGTTTAACCAATTTACCGTCTAGTCTAAATGTACACAAACATAAGATCTAGAAAAAATTTCTACGTACTCTACATAGTACTAATTATATTGAACTTTTCAATGACCAACCTCATCAATCGGCTAACTACCGAGATGCTCAAATTAAACACTGATTTCTTACCTATACAATATACTCTTACCGAATTGTCTATACTCACCTCAGATCTAGAGTACTTCTAGATAAGGCTTAATAAATGTGGCCTACTTTTCAATTAGCAGATTATGACATACAAAAATAATCAATAATAAATTCAATAAAGAATGTAATTATACACAAAATAAATTTATGAAAAATGAGACTTTCGTCTGATAGGAAGATTAGAACAAGAGTGATACAATAGTTTATAACGGTACGAGACTTAAAAAAAAATAAGTAATGATCCACGTTTACATACAAGACAATTTTACAACTATACGTATATGTGGGCTCCTTGCTAGTAAATACCCAATTTTAAGAACACTCCCGTTCACCCCGATTTAACCTGGTAGCAATAAACTAGCAAGTGGCCACTGAGTCCTATAGAATCTATTTTAAACAGACTAACAGAAGGAAAAAATAAACTTATCTTTTATATTGAAATCACTTTCGGCCAACAAGTATCACACAAGAGCAATGGTCAGTTCAGGCTCCTCTGTCCTGGCAATCTATAAGGTTTCGGTTCACGGCTCAAGTGTAGATCAACTCCGGGCAAAGTGTTGCAATCACCAAACAGAGTAACGTTCTCTGAGGGTGACTATATCGGTGCAGTCAAACTTCCGGTTCCACGGTTCTACGGTTCTTCGGTGCAGGCAGTAACAATTCAGGTTCCTCTTCGACGACTGGGCGGCAATAGTGCAGACAATCCGACAGTAACAGTTCAATGTCCTCAACGACGAATCTCATCTACGACGTGTGCTCAACTGATGACGACGATGGAATCACACAATAACAATTCCACGATAATGTCTCTGGTACAGCGTAGTCTCCGATGAAAACGATCTCACAGATGTGGTGAGATATATGGCGAAAATGGTGTTGCAAATGTAGTCTGCGACGACACAAAACAATCTTGACGGCGACAAAGTTGAAGTTCTCAGTTCTCAATAATAGCTCAATGCTTCACTTGCGTTGATATCTGTAGGTGATGGCTTCTATCTTCAGGTCAGGAACAACAGACTGGTGGTGCTCAAGAGAGATACAAAAAAACGGCTCGATGGTGCTGTCTCACTCAAGAGAGACACAAAAAAAGTCCAACTTTCTTTTCAACGAATAAAATACTCAACCTCACAGGTTGAATAGACGATCACGCAGTGTGGTAGTAGGGTGTACCATCACTCGTGTGTAGATCCAATGAATCTAGACCAGTACTCTTCTCTGGTTCAACGGCCAAAAAACTTTCCGGCTCACTTCGAGCTGTAACGGCCAAACTTCTGCTAAACGTGCAGTCAACTGAAGTAAATCTCAATCAATTCTAGTAGACGTGATAATCAAGTAGGCGACGAATGTAGTATCAAATAACAAGTTTCAACAAAATTTCTTCTGACCTTAGGTTCTGTTTCGTTGCAACTTTCTTCTTGAATCAGGCCTCGAGCGGGGTCGCCAAAATCTGTTCTGGTGTTGTTCTGTTCTGTTTGGTACTTGACTCTCAAACTCAATGTAGCTACTATTTAAACCGCGTGTTCGTTAAACACACAGCAACAGACTAAAACTATAAATAACCAACTAAATCCACTTGATACTTTTCACAAGGTTTAATCGTCAAAAGGACACAGTCTATGTCGTACTAAAACATATTCCTAAATCTATTAACTCCTAGTTCTAATATAGAAGATCGCCATGTTTCCTTCTTGTCGCTCTAAGTCTACTGCGTCATTAGTCTGTCTCTCTACGTCACTACTTTTACTGTCGCTAAAACTATATACAAAATATATCTTAACTAAATAAACTAATATAATCTCTAACCCTAACAGAAACACGAACTCAAAATTGACCACCGAAGTGGTCCGCCAAGGCAGGTAAAAGGGCAGCTTTCAATATTTTCAGAAAGAAAATCAGAATGAAATTCTATCAAAGACAAATGATAGAGAAGATTGTAGAAAGAAGGTTGACAGATCTTGTGTGGTGCCCCAGCGGTTTAGCAGACCAAAGGATAGGTGAAAGTGAATGTGAAGGTAGATGTGAACCTGGCCTAACTGATGTCTTATGATGAATTTTTGATTAATAGTTTTGTATAGAGTCTATTTCTTTTTAAAATCCTTAAGAAAAAACAATTCCGTAAAAAAAAAAAAAACAAGATTACAAACTCGGAGGCGGCCCGCGTCAGAGTCGGATCCCTATTAGATCCGCATATTCGCAAGATGTTTTGAATGTTCCTTCTAAGTTGAAAATAATTAACTTCTCGCTGGACAACAGAAGATGGCGAGCAGGGTATGCCTTATCTTGATGTTTTGCGCACTAGACTTTAGTTCGGATTTATCGTTGGTCCCTGGCTCAATTCATGTATGCTCCCATCCTTAAACTATCGTAATATTTCTTAAAGAACACTAAAGGTTAAATCCTATTTTCAAAAGCCTTTAGTGTTTTTTTCTAACCGTGACGGACAGACCAACCAACAGACAAAACGCACATAAATATGCTTCTTTCATTCTAATGGGGGCACTAAATTTTTTTTTAAAATCTGATTTTTAAAAAGTTTAAGAAATTAGTTTAGAATCATGTCATTGCCGGCTTTACGCTAGTACACGAAAGTCGCTGCTAAAAGTTCATTTAAAAAAATGTGCGTGATATGTACACACTAAGAGCATTTCTAATAGTAACATTTCCTCCCTTACATTTACGTGATTGTTTTAGAATTGGTGTTTTGTTATTAAAAAATCGCTTGCATAATTAATATAATAAATTAAATGGTTTGCTTTTAGAAAACTAAAAGTAGCCGTTGCACCTAAACTTTTCAATCCGCATTTAATGGTGAAATAATATTTTTCGTATCTCTTCTAGTTTTAGCGCCCTGAGTGTGACAGACGGACAAACGGACAGAAGTTCATTTTAAAAAATGTGCGTGATATCTATATGTATGCCAGAAGCATTTCTTATAGTAAACTTTTCTTCCTTACAAGCCGCATTTAATGGTGAAAAAATATTTTTCGTATCTCTTCTAGTTTTGGCGCGTTCGAGTGTGACAGACGGACAGACGGACATTTTGCACAAACCTAATAGCGGCTTTTCCCCTTACGTGGGCTGCTAAAAATCATTTAGTTAAGTGTACTATTCTTGTAGTGCAGTATTGCAGTTTACAGCGATAATATAAAATACTAATTATTAATTCTTGTTTTAAATTATGTCCAACTTATATGCAAACTAACAGTGCCGGACTTAGGGCATTGCATCCTATGCGGCCACAGTGGGTCCCACACTTTCATAGGCCCTGCGCTAACTCTAGTGGTAAATTATTAAATTAAACCATTTGAACTTAACAGTTTCCTTATTTCTTGTTGCAAATCTCCTGAGTGTCTAGTATATGAAAAAAAAGTCATGAAAATTTCCTAAAATATCATAAGACTCATAAAAACGATATGAAAAAGAAAACGTTGTCATTTTGGAGTGTCACTCTATATGGAAAACGCCCATCGTACTCGGAATTTAAAAAAAAAACCGCATTGTCAGCGTTCAGTTAATAAAAATAATATCAATAGGGCAAATTTAAAAAAGAACAGAAAGTTCCAATACAAAATTTACTATAATAGTCACTGTCATTTAAATATAAATATCTATTTCGATCTCAAAAAATCAAAAGCGACAATTTATTAGTCGATAGTAAATATAAAAGGCAAATCTGAATGTTTATTTTTTTTTTACTGGAAAACTGCCTTCTATTGTAGATGGCTCGTAAAGTAAATTTGATCGTGTTTGTGCACTTAGTAAAATATAAGTAAAATGAAAAGACGTTTTTATTTTCTAACAAAAAATCTAAATTTTCACTTATTCTCCTTCTTAGTCCCTACCCAGACAAGGCCAACGCAATCCGTTTCACACAGGGACCCGCAGTCTATAGGGCTGACCCTGCTTACTAAATATATTTTTTCTTTTTAAAAATGAAAACTTTTTTTTGCAGGTAAATGTATAAGTTGGTATGACAGAACTTATATAACTTAGCAATACAAATGTAATAAAATATTTTTGGACAAAAAAATTAAAAACCATTTGCATTAAAATATGTTAAAAATATGGTAAATTGCAATCTACCCTTAGAAAGAGCCTTCCTTGTTTGTTACTATTAATATTATTTGTGAACGTGGAGCATTTTTTTATAAAAAATGGCTTTAAAAATTAGATTAGATTTTTTGCTTTCAAAAAAAAAAAAAAGTAGATGTTGCATCAGAACTTTGAATGGTCTAAATTATTATGGGGTCAGATTTTCAGTATCTTTTCTAGTTTACGAGATCTTAACGGGGCGGACGGACATACGGACGGACAGATAACACAAAACCAATAGCATTTTAACCCCTTTCGGGTGCCGCTAAAAAAATGGTGTCT
The DNA here is from genome assembly GCA_021533235.1 of Biomphalaria straminea. Lineage (NCBI taxonomy): Eukaryota > Metazoa > Mollusca > Gastropoda > Planorbidae > Biomphalaria > Biomphalaria straminea. The sequence goes on along the minus strand of JADKLZ010003065.1, from coordinate 24,803 downwards.
ACAGCTTAACCCTTTAACACTTTTTTTGAATCTTTGAAATTGGTTATTTTTTAAATAAACTTCCTGAATATACTGAAGTAGAAAGTACCACTCATAACCAATAACCTTCTAAAGGTCTCTGAAAATAATGATATTGACATCAAATTAAAAAAAGGCTCAAAAAAAGTATCTATTAAACAATATTTTGTCCTTTTATTCAGGAAATGATGGATGCATTTCAAAAAGAGAGTGAAAAAATGGGAAGAACTCGCTTGCTTCTGTACGTATTTCTCTATAACTATAAAGAAAACATTGACGAGGATTATGACGTGCCAGCAATATTTAGGCAAGTACAATTGAGAGATTTTAAACTTTTACTTTTTACAATTTACATTTCTTCAAAATGAGCTAATTATTAAGATCATTTGTATCTTTGTTACCACATTTAATAAAATAAGGACAAACGCAGACGACGAAAAGATAATATAAATCAACCAACTGCGGATAATGGTTATGCTTGCTCTAGATGTGTCAATATATGTTAGATCGCAGCTGGGGCTGCGCAGCCGCGGTAAATACTGTATTCCTTACCAATCTCAGGACTCGA
>JADKLZ010003065.1:0-23817 GCA_021533235.1 Biomphalaria straminea | reverse complement strand
TTTCAATAAATTATAACAAGAAAACAACATTACAAATACTAAAAAAAAGCACATTAATACAACTTAGTTATTTTGTTTTGTCTTCTTCTTTTAATATCTAATAAATTATTTACAAAATAAATGAAGAATTTTTATTCCTTGTCCCTTTCTCCCCAATCCTCGAGAAAAAAAAACTTGTTTAAGCGATTGTATACATCATCTACTAGAATGTACAAAATTACAATAAATAAATACTTAAGATTTAAAATAAAAGACTAAGAAGACGATGTGTAAAATGCTCCTAAACATTAATTTTATAAAATCTAAAACGATGCGGATATAACAGAAGACATATAATCCGTGCAAGATAAATATTTTCTGGATTTCTAGCAAAAATGTTACTTTTTTTTCTACTTTGAATAATTATAACGGTCTATGTGGAGTTATTTTTTTCATTTTTACAAACGAACTAGATTTTTTTTCTCAGAAATAAAACAATAACTGGTCAATTTCTAGGAAAATTATTCGATTTTTTTCATGAGATCCGTGTCTACCTACTAATATTTTAAGCATCAATATTTCTTTTTTTTTAAATTTTGTATAAATATTCGAAAATAAGCCAGAATGTCAAGATAAAACATAAACAATTAAAAGAGTACTTCTTTGATAAACATAGACTTACATAGACTTAGGTCCTCCAGCGCCGATCGGCGCATTGGGTGGCAAGCTGTCTCCATAAAGATCTGTCGCTGGCAATGTCCGAAGCCTCCTCTCACCTGGTGTCTACTGTTCTGAGGTCCTCCATGAAGGTATGACGCCAAGTTATACGAAGACATCCCTGTTTGCGCTTTCCTCGTATTGGTCTCCATGTCATGGCAATTTTCGGTATGCGTAGTTCTAACCTCACGCGGCGCTCTGTCACAATCTCACTAAGTGTTTGACTCCAAGTTCGGCATAGGATTTAATTGTTTGAGATCCGATCTTTGTAACTGACTCTCAAAATGCGTCTCAGCTATTTTTGTTGAGCCACATTTAGTCTCTTCTCAATCTTGACATATGTCTACGTCTCACATGCATATGTTTCAGTTGGAATGACGATGGTGTTGAGAAGGTGTATTTTCGTCTCGAGTCCAATGGATTGGCTTGTCCAAATAGGCTGCAGCCTTTGGAAAACGCTATCATTATTGACATTGCCGTACCGCTATCTCATAATTTATAAAAAATTCTGAGTTGGAAAAACCGAGGGGATAATACGAATGACCTCACAGCTTCTTCAGGGCCCTTGGAATTCCTAGGAACATTCTCCTTGCCTGTCAGAGGGCGGTACTGCTGCAGACCTGCCACATTACCAGAAAATTCCTCAGTGGAAACTGATAAAAGGAATACGATGAATTTTGTTTCCCTTTAACGAAACTCGACCCTGGCTGCTCCAGAAAATGAATAATTTTTTCTAACATAATAATAATATTAATCTTTTTTGTCCATATGGAAATTTCTGTTACAAATTGTGAATTACACCAAACAAAAAAGCTTTATAACTATAAGAAATCAAAAAGTACATTCACACCAGACTCACTCATAATTAACATGTGAAAAGTTTATATCACATTGTTTCTAATTAATGATTTGATTACCAGGGAAACAAAAGAGTGTTTGTGTCTGTTTGTCTTTGCTATTGGTGTTATATTAGTTAAACAGAAGAGCATATTTTTATAACCCTATTGGCGGCTCAAAAGTGTTAATTAACTGTGTGTAATCAGCTAAAATGTGACACAGGTCAGTAGAACAGTTTAGCGTGCTAAATCGAAGGGGAAAGAACAGTACTGACATGAACTTTGCACGCAAATGTGACCACTGTTAAGGTCATCTGATCCTAAGCCTGTGTGTACAAGAGAGCAGAGACAGAGTGTGTAGGCAAGGAGTTCAAGACAGGACACGGAGGAGACCAGGTCTGTGAGTCTGGTTATGAAGTCGATCCTGGTCGAGTCCTCAAGTGAATGTACGTGTCCAGAAAGAGTTAGAGACAGTAGAGTTTAGTTCTGTGATGTACAGTGTAGCATTTGTAGCTGTTGATGTGTTGCCGATTGTCTAGTATTGGCTGTTATCTTTCCATTATTAAAGAACCAGATCACTTTTTGGAGCTCTTGTTGTCAGGTTCTTTGATGTGTTGATGTGTTGTGTGTTTAGCAGTGTTTACGGAAAGCCTGAGATAGGAAAGGGAGAAACATAACAATATAAACATTTATTGGGATTGATTTGTTTTTCACAAAAACATCTAAAACAATCTAATATAGATACTTAAAACTAATGATTTTTAGGTTTTATGACTTTTTTTTTCTTCTTCTTATCTTATATGTTACAGATGTTACTTCAAAGAAAAAAAAAAAGATGATGTTTGCATCCTACTCGTTATGCAATTAGTCATGCATATTCACAAATGACCCAAATTCCTACAAGTCACTGGTTTTCCTGGCTAGCTCAGGCTACTCATTCCATGCTCTAATAGCGCTAGGGATGAAGGAGCTTTTGTACCAATTTGTCCTAGCATATGGGACGAGGAAACGAGGAATGTGCCTTTATCTTTGTGTCTTTCTGAGTATTTTATTAACATTTCTTTTTATATTTGAAGATTATGGTTCAGTGTTTATATATAATAGCTAATTTACTTTTAATTCTTCTGTTCTGAAGGCTTTCTAAATATAGTGATTTTACTAAAGGTGTTACTCTAATGAAATGTTAAAATTTCACTGCTCTATCTTGTTCCAGTTTCTTAATGTTTTCTTGAGTTGAGGGGTCTGAAACAGAGGATGCATTTTTCATTATTGGTTTAACTAAGGTTAAATACAACTTTAGATTTATGTTCTCATTTGATTTATTGAAATTTCTTTTCATAAACCCTAATGTTTTGTTTGATATTTTTTTAAAAATAGTTTTATCAATGTGGGGATTCCGTGACAATTTCTCATTTATATTTTGCGTTTTTACTCCGTGTTACTGTTTTTAATAAGATAAGTAGAATAAATTTGTTTTAGATTGTGTTTTGTTATTCTAAATAACTGACATTTTTCTGTGAGAAAAGAGATGCTCTAATTTGATTCCCATTTCTGTAATTCATGCAATTCTCTTTGTAAAATTTCCTTATCAATTTCAAATACTCAACGCTGTGCAGTCTAGATTTCTTTTTGTTAAAGTTATAACTAGAGAAAACTACACTATGCAAATATAGTTATTAAAATTGAATAAAACAATTTTTCACACCTACATATCACACTAATTTGTGCTGAGAATTAGTTCTGCTGTAATTTGGTCCTCTCCTGGTGCATTGTGATTCAGCTGATGAATGTTCTTTTCAGTTTCTCTTCACATTTGAGCAAGTAATTGCATATTTAGCTTCTCATAACTACGTTCTTAACAAATTGAAGATATTCCTGCAATCTAGACCTACTACTTTTTAATTACTTAGTGTATTAGTAACACCCAGGTACACTATCGTAGTAGGACCCAACCATGAACGGTGCTCCATTTGTTGCTTTGTTGCCATTTGAACGATTACTTCAAAACATCAAATGTGTATTCATCATCATCATCATCATCAAACTCCATTGAGTGAGGCTTAAATCCTCTCTTGCAAAAGCCCTGGACAGAAACCCTGCTGTCTTGCGTAGTGCGTAGGCGTCACCATACAGGTCGAGAAATTTTGGTTTCCCAGACCTGTCGAGACGGAGATCAGCAAGTCTGGGGCAGTCGAACAGAATATGAGACACGGTTTCCTCTTCTTCCCCGCAGCGGGGGCACCGTGAGTCAAAATTTGACCATAACCGTGAAAATTATGAGCCAACAGGACAGTGGCCTGTCCTGCACTGTGGTATAACAGCTTGCTCAGGCCTGGACAGCCCCCACCACTGGGAAGTGCGGTAGGGCGCCTCATGCGTTCCCAGACTCCACGGGCTTTTTGGGACTTGTCCCAGCACTCAAACCACTTTTCCATTTCAATTTTTTGAATTGTAGCCAGGGCATGGTGAAAACTTTCAGCCTGTTCAGTTTGTGGAATTTGTACTCCCTGGTGGGCCAAGGAGTCTGCAATAGTGTTACCAGTCACACCTATGTGACTTGGTACCCACTGCATTATCACAGGAATGCCATAGCGCTGCTTCATGTTGTGTGAGGCCATGATGACAGTGTCGATATTGGGGGGCCATGGTCCAGGGCTTTGCAAAGCCTGTAGTACAGGTTTTGAGTCAGTGACCACAACAATCCGTGTTGCCCTCAAATGTCCCTCGCCGAGATGTGAGTCAATGACCTTTAGGGCTTCACAGATTGCCATGGTCTCCGCATCAAAACTGCAAACACTACCACATGGTCCAAAGATTTTAACTGAGTGGGAGCCAGGAAAGTCGATGTAGGCTCCATAGCCTGCTCTTTCAGAATCCAACAATGCCGACCCATCAGTATATGCAAAAATAGCACAGGGTTTGAAAGCATTAATGGTCTCCAGTGCTATTATTTGGAGGTCGTTAGATGAACGATTTTGCTTGGTGGCGTTAGGATCTGCTAGTCTCAGTCGTACGTCTGGGGGCGTTGGGCGACACCAAGGGGGAAGGGGGGGAAACGTTGGATTTTTTGTCGGTTGGTGGATAGGTCAGCTTTATCAGATAGTCTAGTGGCATGGTGCATAAAACACTGCATCTTGATACGTCTTCTGGATTTAAACCCTGCTCTTACGAGTGAGTGGTTGAATTGGTCATCAAATGTGTATTCGACTTTATTGTCAATTATTAGTTTTCACAAAAAAGAAATTTTGTCGAGAATTTCTTTATCCATAAATAAACGAACATGTGCAAAACATGCTTCATTACAGGGCCAACTAGGTTAATCTATAGACCTTTGAACTATTTGTTGCTTAGAAGAATTCTTAGCAAATATCAGATGCAGGTTTTTAAAACTTCAACGGCTGGCTAAATCATTCATTTTTTCGCCAATTGTATGTCGTTTTCATAATTTTGCAAGATATTTTATGACACAGCAAACCATTATATTTTCCTTAAAATTTGAAAGCAAAAATTTTGTCAATTGTAGATCTTTTCTCAAATTTATCATGAAGTGTTAAATAGTTTTTCAAATCTTATCAGGGTGGTTTTGTCTCCAATTAACCTCCAGTTTAACTGGTTTCATGGTGTCATTACATAAAATTTTGTTAAATAAAAGACACATAGGCAATATAAGTTTGACGAGAAAAGAAGAAAAAAAATAGAAATTACACCACCGTCTATTTTATATTTACATTCAGCCATGTTAAATATTAATTATCTCTAGACCAAATTAAGCTATTTAAATGAGGTATTGAAATGTAAAATATATTTTCATTCCAATAATACAATAACAATTTAATGGCCTAGCTATAATAGGGTGTAAATAATGTATTTTTGTATGATAAAATAGGGGTTAAATTAATGTAAGATTTATATTAAACTCAATTCCTTCTTAAATGAGATCCACTTTCGTGGACCCCCATTTGCATGGCATAAACCCCAATTCTATTTTTCACTCCCGTGGACTCTTTGGAAGTCCTCGTGGACACTTCGGGTCCCTATAGACCACTTTGGGAATATCTGCTCTAGATTGTAAAAAAGATTGTTAAAAACTTCAATTGGAAGACCCTTTTGAAAAAGATTTACGTTAAAGTCAGTGAAGATAATTCGCGCGCACAGCCGCGAAAAGTTCGCGAATTTTGTGACTTAGAACTAGACTTTAGATTTACTCTAAACCACTGGAATCTAGTGAAGGTAATTATTAACCCTGTGAAGCCGTGAAAAGTCCGCGAATTTTTATGACTAAGAGTCAAAATCTATAAAGTCAATTATATATTTTAGATTTACGGTAGATTCAGTGAAGAAAATTTGCACATGCCGTGAAAAGTTGTCTTGATCTACAGTAGATGCAATGAAAAGGTTTCGCAGACAGCTATAAAAAGTCCATAAAAGTTATTTCGGTTGTAAAAGCCAGGCAAACTACACAGATCTAGTTGAAAAGAAACTATGCTTGAAAAAAAGAAAAGAAACGCAAATAGGTCTAAAAATCCCCTCCCTCTAAAAGCTAAAATTAAATAAGCAAATGTCAATAGACCTATATATTACTATAACATGGTCTGTTTAAAAGGAGGATTGAAGTCCAGTTAATACAAGATTAAAACATCTATATCTATATTATATTTCTCAAAAGAATTAGGTCAGACCGGCAACACAAACACAATGCAACAACAACAACAACAAGTAAATAGGCAAGATCCCATGGCGCACGCACCACGGTGTGCATGGACCCAATCCGCACCGCACTATTTCATTCACAAAATAGCATAGACACATAAAGAAATCAATAGACCGGGAAAAGGAAGTAACTTCGTGAAAACACATGTATATATATATCTCTACTGTTGAATTACAAAAGATTTCAATAATTTCCGGAGATTTCCAGGACTTTTTCGTAGGTCTATATTTAATAACATTTCAGGAGATATCGTCGCAGGGGCTCCTGGTAAATTAAGAGGCAGCGGGAAATCTGTTATATGTTATAAAATGGTTTAATTTAATAATTTATACATCTAAAATCTGTTCCTAGATCTAGATCTAGATCTAAAACTCGAATTCAACTCTAAGAAGATTATAGAACTTCTCTTCGCAAGTATAGTTTTATGCTTTAGCACATGAACATACTAATTATAGTCCATTTAATCAAATTAACATTCAAATTTGTTTTTCTAAAGCATTGTTACATGAGTGCAGCTATATTCTTAATATCGCGTAAATTAAGGTCAATTAGCCATTTTTTAAATCTCCATCCATAGTATTTTTCATTCATGAATTCACGCATTTTTACTTATAACAAGGAAATGGGAAGATCCCATGGCGCAACATGGTGTGAATCGAATGGGAAATAATAGCCTATCCAAATCCGCACTATTTTCATTCACAAAATAGCATAGCATTTTTTTTTTTTACTTTAAAAAGATTTTAATAATGTCCGGAAATTTCCAGGACTTTTTCGACCGGCGGCATAGCATTTAATAACATTTCAGGAGATTTCCAGGGGGCTCCTGGTCAATCAAGAGGCCGCGGGAAATCTGTTGTTTTATAAAATGGTTCAATTTAATAATTTATACACCTAAAATTAGCACGGGTCCCAAGAAAGTGCGATACCCACTGTGGTCACATATGTTGCAGTGCCTAAGGCCTGCCTTGGAAAATAGCGGCGTATGATATGCCGCCGGTCGACTAGTATAAATATAATTCTCAAAGTCGACAAGTTTAAAAGTTCAAACACACAAGCAAAAACAAGCAAAAAGTAAATAGGGAAGATCACATGGCGCAGTATGGTGTGAATGGAAAATGGTGTATTCAAATCCGCACTATTTTCATTCACAAAATAGCATAATTCTCCTCCGGATATATTTTTACAATGCTTTTACCATAGACATAAATAAATATTTATTTATTTCTATGCTTTTACTTTACAAAAGATTTTAATAATTTCCGGAGATTTCCAGGACTTTTTCGTAGGCCTATATTTTATAACATTTCAGGAGATTTCCAGGGGCTCCTGGTAAATCAAAAGGCCGCGGGAAATCTGTTATATGCTATAAAATGGTTTAATTTAATAATTTATACACCTAAAAAGTAGTACGGGTCCAAGGAAATTGCGGGACCCACTGCGGTCGCAAATGTTGCAGTGCCTAAGGCCTGCCCTGCAAAATAGCGGCGTATGCTATGCCGCCGTTCGACTAGTTAACTATAATGCACACTTTGACTGTAGTACCTATAAGATACACTTAGGAGCTAAAAATGCACATTTCCATCACAGAGAAAACACATTTTGAACGCATCTCTAAGAATGTTTCTTACTTTAAAAATATGGAATAGCAACCACTTGTAATGATGTTTCAGGGGCTTAGCTAAGAATTTTCAATCGTTTGGGGGCCAGGTGGACGATCTCTTTGGGGGCCCCTGCATTTTGCGTAATATTTAAATTTAATGTAAGAATACACTCGTTTGGGCCCCCCTCGAGTGGGAGCCCGCAGGGATTTTCAAAATTTCCCTTCTCCTATCCCCAGCCTAGATACACTACAGTGTTGTTTTATAAATATAAAAAAAAATTGTTGTTTGAGGTTTTGGGTGACAGTCAAGTTGTTACTTGATCAAAAGATACATTTCATTACACTTTCTAAAGGACATACCAGAGCTTATGAATTTAATTACATCTAGTATTTTTTAAAAAGTTATTCTTCTGTATTGCAAGCTTTTGTGTTTGTTGTATTGTAGGCCTACTTTAAAGTTACATTTAAATGCTTAGGATACACTTTATATTTTTTTGGAGGTGTGATTTCAAGGTATCAGTATTAATTTTAATTTTTTAAAATTTGTTTTATACAAAATAAATACTTTCTTCAGTACTAAATACATATTAATTTCATCTGTTTGTATATATATATATATATATATATATATATATATATACATATACATATACATATTGCTTGCTATTATGTAGCCGCGATGCATACCTTGAAAATCTAAAGTTCTGCCTTAAAAACCTGGAAAATACCTAGAAAATCATTAATGAAATTGGCTATGAACCCTCAGACAAGTCAAAAAAATATAGATGTTTCTTTACATCGAGACATGACAAACACATAGGACATCTTCGTTTGGCATATCATCTTCTTCTCGGCTTTCGACCAAGACGGAAATCGTTCTTCTTTCTAATGGTAACATCCTTCTTAGTCTGGTGTCTAGAAGTGCGCACCTTCTGCACTTGCCTGGATGGCGGTGTTATTAAAGGTATAAAAATATTATATTTTTTAAGCAAACAATAGTGGTGACATTTATCAAAAGCCTTGGAAAATATTGTAAGATAGCATCTATTTGTTCACTATCATCTAAACCTTTTGTAAATTCATCAATTACTCCAATTATTTGTGTTTCATATGATCTATATTTCTTAAATGCATCTTGGTATGTATATGGATATAAGTGGTTTTTGATGTTGCTACATATTATGACTTCTAGGATTTTAATTGTGCAGCTGGTAAGGCTGTAAAGCTGTAGTTTCCTGCCTCTGCTTTTTCCCCTTTCCCAAACACCCGGGGGCCCCCCTGACAATAGATTCTTTCCAGTTTTTCGGTACTCTGCCCTGGTTAATAAATCCTTAAAAAGTATTTTGAACACTGGTGCTAGCTCATTGCTTATTTATTTGAGTAATCTAACTGGAATACCATGTTGGCAAATAGTTTTTCGATTGCTTTTTCTTGTACGTCTATATCTTTTATTTTGTCTACTTGTTTCAAGATAAGTAATATGTCTTTGTCTCCTGGAGCTAAGGATGCTGATACAAAGTATTTGTTTAGGATGTCAGCTTTAGTTTTTTTATCATTATGTATTAAGTTATCTTCTTTTAATGACACTATGCCTGTTGTTTTTATTTTCTTAGACTTTATGTATGACTATAGGTTTTTATTGTTATCATTAGATATTACATTGCTTATCTATTTACTATTCAGCTGTCTACTTACTTTTTGGATAGGTTTTTCATATTTATTTACTTTTTATAAAATCTCTCTGTCTTAGTTTCTACACATTTTCTATATAGGTTTTCCTACTGTTTACAAAGCTTCTTTAATCCAATATTGAGCAAGAATGTATTTATTTTGCAGTATTTCCCTTTAGTTGGTATATGATTTTCTTTAATATTTTTAAGATAGCTTTTAATGAAATTCTATAGGTCATCGTCTAGTTGGTTAATGTCATTTTCTGATAGGAATGTTTGTTGAAAGTTTAACTCTTTCTCTCCTGACTGACGATACCAACGTTGATTCCATCAGATTATGGTAAATAATTACGGAGAGAAAGAATTAATGTATTTATGTTAGGTTGCATTTACTCCAGAGTAAATTTTTTCTTTTGGGTTTTGTATTAGTTACTTCTTTTATCTGTCTGTGTATATTAATGATATCATGGTCTGATGCAATCAGTCTATTGATAGATTATCTAGGCTTTTGAAAAATGTAAATCTTTTTGTATTATTTTCATTTTAGATCTAGATCTTGTAGATATACATCTTAAGAGTGCTAAGTCAGAAATTTTAGGTAGATCTTCATCCTTAAATCATTATTGTAAGTACATATACATACGTGAATAGACCAATAGCTCTGATGGTCGCTGTGCAGGGACACCAAGCTGACGTCAAAATAGAGGCTCTATACCTGTTCTTTTCTTTTTGTTAAATTACAAAACATTGCCAAAAGATTATACAAAATCGCTCGTCCTACATATTGTACATATTCAGAAGTTGTCGTGTCAAAATGCGTAATATGTCTCTTTATGAATAATAGGCTATTAGTTTGTTATTAAGTTAACAGCAATGCTTGGTGTTACGTGCGCATGTTAGTGAAAATGTGAAATGGTGCGAATGGGTGTAAAAGGGTGAGAGAACCAACATGGAGACTAAATAACTAAATAGTGTTTATATTGTTCTTGAGTATTAAAGTAATTATAAACTATGATGCTGACGTTTTGAGGTCGATGTATTGTTCAAAGAGTCTCTGTGTATAACAAACGTAACACCTGGTTGTGCGCTGCCATCCCCCATTGGCCGATGCAGGTTTGAACTTGGAAGTAGATTATCTTTAACTTTGAAAGAACATCCGAACCATGTAAATATTTTACAAAATTATTTCTTTTTACATTTTACATTCAAATGAGTCTTTATTAAGGAAAAATGTTGTTTTTTTTTATTTATGTTTAGAATTTCACAGTGAATTACTATCTATCAAAAGGAGCTGTGAAGAGTAAACTAGTCGTATCTGTTGCTTTCTCGGGAAGCGTATTTTACAATGTTAATCCACATCTGGTATTCAACAAAAGATATAAGACTATACTGCGTATGGATTATGATCTGGTGAGTAATCAAAATTGTAAAGGACGTCTGTATCAAGATTTTCTCATAGAGTTTGTAATTATTATTATATTATTATTATAGCTTTTATATAGCGCTCCTTTCATGCTTATAGAATGCTCAGAGCGCTTTGGTCCAATCTCATTTGTGGACCCATAGGGGAGGGGGTATCTAGGAGCTAATTTTCCGTGCTGCCTTTGGGCGCTCAGTAAACACAACTCTGCCCGAGTCGGGTGTCTAACCTCGAGCCCCCTTCTAGGTAGCCAAGCCAAGTTCAAGCCGCACTTAGCCTCTCGAGCACGCTTCCCACACATTGTCAATATTGTCAAACAATGTTTAAAATGCATTAATATAAATCTTAATTTTTGCCAACATCATAAGATTATAACTCTAGATAACTAATATAATGTGAATAACTAAAACATCTACATTTTTTAGACTACTAAATTATTTAATGAAATTGATGAAATGTTTTTAATTATATTTTAAAGTACGTTTACTACAATTTTAAGAGAAAAAAAATTTCATACAAACATGTTATAAGCAAGATTACAAATAGAGTTTGTGTTACCACACAAACTCAGAGGTTGCCCCCGTAGAATTCACTAATGGACCAGGAATAATCAAGCCATATTCTTGTTTTAATAGTTGAAAGTAATACAATTTGTAACAACCATAGGCACTAAAATAGTAACTTTATTGTAGCATCTGCTGCTGGTGCTAATGCGAATGTTCATTTGTTAATATATTTTTATTATTAGGGCCTCTTCTGGCTTTATTTGAATATCCTCTGTGCTGCAATCAAATTACCTTGCCTTTATCAAACTAGTTGTGGCGTAGTGTTACTAAGGATGTCGAGTAATTAGGTAACGATACAAGTACAAAGAAGTAACGCTTTCTCAGCAGACAAATATTTAAAAATCATTTAAAATAGTTCATAATAAGTTGCCAAATCAAGCCTTCAAGAATTACGCATAAAATCCAGTGAAATATTCCTAAGTGTACAAATAACATCAAATCACAGTATCAAACATATCATTACTAAGAGAAAAAAAATACATAGCTCCTTTCTCTAAGGAGTCCATGAACCAACTGAGGTTTTCTACCCCATGGTCATTCACAGTCCCAATAATTACTTCTTGCAAGTGGACACGATGTGGTCAAATGATTAAAACTTGAAAAGGAAAAAAAAATATTAATAATATATTTTTTTTCCTTTTAACGTTTTAATCTTTAAAAATGAATATTTATCAAACTTAAGTGGGGCAGATAATGTACAAGTCATATTTTTATTTGGGCAGCACAACGACCAACCACCTTATCTTATCCTTAACTAATGTCAGGTACCCATTAGAGCTGGATGGACTCAGAGGCGCCCTAAAGAGCCCGAATGTAAAAATAATAGTATTCACCAGAATTTGAACGCGCGACCCCCGATTTGGAAGCCAAGTTCTTTACCACTCATACACCGCGGCTCCATATATATTTATTTAGAGTACACTTATATTTAAAAAAAAATATTAAAATAATGATTATTAGGTTTATCTATACATTCAAAATTGATAAAATGTTAATGTAATAGAGAAGCTTAAAAAAAGTAATATTCTTACATAATTCGATAAATTGGCAACAAAAAAAAAGAGATTATCATTGACTAATTTCGAATGGTAATGAGCTAGAAATTAATTGGGTAATACAAATTAAGACTTTTCCACTAGAAAATACAAATTAATATCTTACCTTCTGTTTTTCATACAATCTACATCTAGAACTAAATCTAGATCTTGAACTAGATCTGGAGGCATCTAGGGTAGATCTGGAACTAATTTTAGAGTCTAGACTTTGACCTCTAACAAGATTTAGATATAAAATCTACATTCTATACTAGATATTGAATTTTGATATAGGCCCTGTATGATTTTATATGTTTAATCTTAAAATTAATAGACCTAGGCTACAAAATTGGATAAATTGGCAACATGAAAAAAATTATTTGTCATACAATCTAGATCTAGATTTAGAACTAGCATTAGATCTAGATTTAGAACTAGCATATAGATTTAGAACTAGCATATAGATTTAGAACTAGCATATAGATTTGGAACTAGCATATAGATTTGGAACTAGCATATAGATTTAGAACTGGCATTAGATATAGATTTAGAACTAGCATTAGATCTAGATCTGAAACTAGAATTACATCTAGATCTGGAAATAGGTCTAGATCTAAATCTTGAGTCTAAACCTAGATTGGGTAGATAGTAGAGCTAGAACAAAATGGAAGGTGCGGTGGCTGAACCGGGGAGGTACCAGATTCAAACGCTAGCATAAACTGGGATTTTCAATAGATCACAAGAGCACAATTGAGCACGCTCCGTGAAAATGTTTTTGACGAAGGAGACAATACTTAACTTTGAAGAGGTATGACAACTGAATTAAAAATTATGAACAATGATAGTATAGTACGGTTCCTTCCTTCTCGGAAGACCAGCGGCGTATCATGATACCCGTGGGTATCAAAGTATCAAGAATATATTGGTGGGTCCACTCCCCCAATAAGGTGAATACAATTGAGTATTCTCAATTTATCGGTACAGTAACCAAAAGACATTCCGACATGGGCGCCCGCTGTTGGGGGGGGGTGCAAGAGGGTGCATATTTTAAATACAAAACAAAAAAAAAATTAGCTTTAGGAAAATTAAATATTTTGCAGCTGCATGGACATTTTCCTTAGTGCCATTCAGGACTATCTCTGTTTCTTAACCAAACCTTCCCCCTTCCCCCATTTCATGTAATACTACCTATGGTTTTATTAACAGACAAGGGAAAACAAAGAATGAGACGATGTGGAAACATTTCTCACCTCAATCGAAAGATTAGGGCTAGCCAACATTACAATTTACAAAACTTAATAGAAAGGGAATCCTTACATTAAAATTTCAAACACTGGTTTTGAAGTTAATATTACTTTTGGTACAACGTTGAGGAATTTGTTAGGAATATTTTTAAAATTCTTTTTTTTAAATCGGTTTTTACAAAAGTGGATTTTTTTTTCACTTTGTTGTCATCCCCAAGTTCTCAACAAATTTAGAACCATGGACCCAAGCGCAGTAGGCCCCAAAAGGTCGTTGGCCCGGGTTCATTGAGCCCCTTCGCGCTATTGATGCTACGCCACTGCGGAAGACAATGGATGCTTCCAGATGAGTGACTGACTTTGGTTTTGTCTTCAGACGGGCAGAATTTGACGTGACTGATCAGGCCAATAATACTCTATGTAGACTTAATGATTTAAAAAATGATTTAATAAAATTGGAAAGTGAATAAAAAGATTTAATGTGAAGATTAATTACTGACTTGACTTACTAGACTTAATCCTGTGTACTCCCAGGGGAGCATAGGGCCGCAACCACACCTCTCCACCGAACTCGGTTCTGAGAAGCTTTCTTCATCTGCTCCCATGTCATTCCAGTACCCTCAGCTTCACTGATGACTGACCTCTTCCAGGTTTGCTTGGGTCTGCCCACTTTCCTCTTTCCTTGTGAATTCCAGTCAAGAGCCTACCTTGCAACATTGGTAGCTGGTTTTCGCAGGGTGTTCTATCCAGCTCCATTTTAGTTTGGTAATGTCTTGTGCTATGGGCTTTTGTCTACTTTTTTTTCCACAAATCGGTAGTGGTTATCTTTTCTGGCCACCTAATTCCTAATATCCGGCGTAGGCATCTGTTAACAAAAGTTTGGAGCTTTTCCTATTTCTTTTAGTGACTCTCAATTACTAGCTTTGTGAAATGTTGTTAGAATTGAAAAGGTGAATTCTTTTTATAAATAGTTATTTAGCGTCATTGACGTTGCTTCGTTTATCGTTGAAAATTCAACTAAATGAAACATTGAATAATTTATTTCTATTGGTTTAATAATTGAAATTATTTATCTATTTCTCTTTCTCTTTCTAGATATGTAAAAAATTGAATGATTTTCAAAAACTAAAAGGAAGAAAATTCCGATTTCCTGATACATGCCCTTTTTATTTTTACGACAATGACAAATATTTGATTTATTATGATGATGCCATTAGCTTGATTTCAAAGGTAGAGATTTCTTTAAAAATTGTTTTTATTTGCATTAGTATGAAACATTTTAATGCATAGTTTTTGCTTTTTTCTTTTTTTTTTTTATTTTATTTTTTTTGGTGTGTGTGTGTGTTTGGGGCGGTGTAAGCGGCTTTCCAACAATGAACTCATGGAACTTCAATGTGTGGCATTCATAGTTCTCTCATGAAGATAAAATGTTTTCAGTCATAGAATGTTTACAGTCATAAAATATTTTATGTAATAAAATGTTTTCAGTCATAAAATGTTTACTAAGTTTCATAGATACAATACATTTTTAGCGCTACTTAAAACAGACACACATTTGCAGACATTTAATATTTAGCAGCCCAGAGCGTAAAGAGATGACATCAAATCTCAAACATGGCGCGTTCTATAACTCTCTACTAGTTAAGATCTAAGTATCTAAGTTTTTTTTTTTTTTTTTTTTTACGAATGTTTCAAACTACTAGTTACACTATCCGTTGTCGATTCTTTTACATGACAATGTCAATACATTCATGCCTTACGTTTTAGTTCTGAAGATGTTTCTCCATATGTCGCAACAGACTTCTTATTTAATTGACTATTGTAATCACTGTAGCATCGGATAAAATAAGTTTTTTCCCAAAGCTGGAATTATTCAAACATTCTTTGACAACAATTTTGTTGATTGGACAAGATATCAACTATTCAGCATATCTTAAAACATTTTGCACACTATAGATAATAAAGTGCGATATTTAAAAAAATATATTTTTAATTAACTATTTTATGCACAAATAGCTAATTACATTTTAAAGAAAATGTTTCCTTAAAAAAAATAAGAATCTTCTTTGTATGCATATAAGTTGAACATAATGTAAAACATTAAATAATAAGCACTATTGCAGGTTATGCACCATGCACATTCGATATCATCTGTAAAAGGCATAAACACATTTTGACATTTAACTAAAGTTTTTTTTTTCCTTGAGTACTTGAATGAGAGATCGGCCCTTTACAAAACAATTAAATCAATTAGAATTCATTGATTTTCAAAGTGGTCTAAATAGACCCCAAGAGTCTACGACGACTTGCAAGGGGTGTTCTGAGGGAAAAAAAAAAGAGTTATATAAGATGTAACTTTGGGTCTATTATAGTGAATATCATATATGCAGGTCTAGTCTCTAAATGTCATATACAATAATGTAAATGTGTCATATATATTATTTGTTCATTAGTTTATCCTTTTGTTTTAAATCCTGTTTGTAACATAATATGAGGTTTATGAGTGTGTAATTTATCTCTTTGGGTCTTCTTAATTAGTCAACGCGAATGTCATGCAAAGCTTGCCACGTGTGTAGCACAACTGATGTTAAAAACATTAAGCAACAAACTTATCAGCAGATGATGATAGATTTATTGAATAAATAACTTGGCTGAAACAGCTGTAAAGACAAAGGCACACAACCTACACTTGAACAGTAATAGCACAAATATAGTTACAACTTCATGTTTAGAATAAATTCATACTACTTCACAACATACATACTTCCGCTGAAAATATAATCCACTTCCTTAGTCTACAAGGACCCTGTGACAACTGCCGTTTTCAGTTTGTGGTCAATTTCAGACCAAGAGCTTTACCGTGAGAAGAGCACGAGATGATCAAATGACTTCAAAATCTTTTCAGCCACAGTGAGTCTCAAACGAGCTTGTGACACTGTTAATTGAATGAATTTAGTTGTTAAAAAAAAGCTTAATGTGTTTACATAGGAGATAGAGTGGCTGTGTGCTAAAGTGCTTGGCTTCCGAACCGGGGATCCCGGGTTCAAATGTTGGCAAAGACTGGCATTTTCAAAAGAGCAGAAGAACCCAATTGATCACGCTCTCTGAATATGTTTTAGACGAAGGAGACAATTCTAGACTTTCAATAAGTATGATATCTGAATAGGAAATTATGGACAATGATAATATGGTAATGCTCCTTGTGTATCGGAAGACAATGGGTACGTCCAGGCAGAATTTGGATTGACTGATCAGGCCAATTCTGGAGCCTCAGAGTTCGCCACAGTTCGTGCATATGTATGCATCTGTCTTAACTGACAGGGCATCTAGCTTATTTGTCCATGTGTTAAACCTGATATGAAACCTATGTCATTGATCCTCTTCTAGTTTCGTTTCATCCCTAAGATTTATTATAATATTGCTGTCACTGTATTTGCGACGCGAAAGGGTTGACTGTGTGTTATGAGCTGAAACAAGCGGCACAGGTCAGTAATAGAGTTTTGCTTGATGTGTCAGTGGCAGGGGCGGACTGGCTATATGGGCAAATGCCCGGTGGGCCGGTATCCAAATGGGCCGATAGGATCATCGAAAGTACGGCATGAATGCCAAAATGCCTCTGTAGGTTTAATCCGTTTAGTACCGAAACCCTGAGTGATAAAAAAGGCAACGCCTTTGTTTCTTTTGAAGACATAGAATTCACTGTAGGCATGGGTACGGTTATCAATACATTATCAAACTTAACATAATGATTTTAAGGTCAGTTGGTAATAATTAAAGGCCCATCGTATGATATACAATTAATGGGCTGCATTGTAGGCCTACAGAAACACCTGGGCCGATATTGACACCCAGTCCGCGCCTGGTCAGTGGACAAGGGACAGTACTGGTATAAACTTGACACGTAAATTTGACTCGTGAATGGTCATGGGATCGAAAGCCTTCAGGATGAGATGGAGAGGAAAAGAGTGTAAAGCAGCTCTGTTCAGCACAGTGAAGAGAATAGAACTGTATTGAGTAAGTTTACTTTACAGTTCTATTCTCTTCACTGTGCTGAACAGAGCTGCTCATCGTGTATTTGACCTTCTTCACAATAGAATTAATACGGCAGTACTAATGGCTGCCTGGTCGTGTGGTTTGCGCGCTGGACTGTCGTTTAAATTTATCGATGGTCCAGAGCTGAAACCCTGCCCTCTCCCATCCCTCGTCTTCCTGTGGGAGGTTAGGACCAGGAAGTAAACTATGTTCAACTCTGAAGGCACACCCGAAACATGTCAAACATTTGACAAACAACGTTTTGGCAGCACTGTGATGTACAGTGTAGCATTTGTTATCAGTTTATCAAGTTACCAAATGTTTAGTATTGGCTGTTATTTATTGATTATTAAAAGCATTATTAAAGTATCGAATTGTTTGTTTAATACATATTTGTATCACATGTCTTGAGATCTGAGTCTATAAGCTTATGACAAGCTATACTCTTTCTAATGTAAGTCCTCTTGATAACTCTATTTTTATCTATTTTTTTTATTTATTTTATACATTTAAAACCATCTATGTCATGTAACATTATAGACCAGATATGCTAAAGAGATGGGTTTGGCAGGTGTTAATATTTGGGATGTTTCGGCTGATGATATGGCTGGAGAGTGCGGCGAAGGAGCTTTCCCCTTGTTACATCATGTTAGTAATGAATGTAGGTAAGAAGCGTTACCTCTTACTCTATCAATATTACCTCCGGCTCTGGCCCCTCTTATTCTAAGAGTTTTGTTTTCATTTTCTATTTCTCTCTCCTATTTAATCTTCTTTTATTTTATTCTATCTCGTTCTCCTCCTTTCTATCTATCTATGTTTCCTTGTTTGTTTTCTTTATTTGCTTTGGGCGTATTGCGGTGTCATATCGAGTGCTTACAAAAATAGCTTTACTTTTATTCCATTACTGACAAATAAAAATGGCCATCGCATACTAATACTTTATAAACTTAACAATTGAAAGCGGGCAATAAATTAGTACGTAGCATATACAAGCGTTTGTTTAAAATAAAATCAGTCTTTACGTTATTTTTTTTCTTATTTTGCTTTAAATAATAAATGAGTGTTAGTTAAAAAAAAGGATTGTTAGAACATCGGTCCAATACTTTTCCCCTTTTCCAAAACTCATGGTTACTGGCTTACTGCCCATGTCTGGTCTAATATAGAACATTATTATTTGTTTATATAGAGCCACGAGGCGCAAATGGTTTCCGAACCGAGTTACGTGGTTTGAAGATTGGGATTTTTAATTTCGAAATAATCTGGCGCCTCTGAGTCCACCCATCTCTAATGGGTACCTGACATTAGTTAGGGAAAAGTAAAGGTGGTTGGACGATGTGCAGGCCACATGGCACTTTCGTTAACCGTAGGTCACAGAAACAGATGACTTTTATGTCATCCGCCCTATAGACTACAAGGTCTGAATGGAGAACTTTACTTTTATATAGATCAAAACTTCAAAAAGCAACAAAGACTGTAATATAGACAAGAATAGTGGATCTAGTTAGAGATATAGTATTTATTACGTGTACTGATGAATTGCAACGAAAAAACGATAAAAAAAACTTTTTAAAAAGCTTTATTAGTAGGGGTTGTTTTATCAATTATTTTGAAATGTCAGGTGGTCTAGCCTCGCTCGGTTAAATAATTTCCTAAGAAAGGTTGTATCCCCGAAGTCGTTTCGGGAATATTTTTTTAATTACGAAAATGAACGATCGGATAAAGACTACTAATCTGAAGAGTTTCTTTAGTTTTCTGTTTGTTCTAAGTCCTCCTACAGTCTAGACAACACCACAGCTCACGTCCGTTTTACAATCCTATTATTGGCTTGAAAGAAAGTCTTTGTAGTGTAACTTCTCAGATGGTTACGTTTAGACATTTAATTATGTGAATTAGTATATTGATTATGGCTTTAGTACGAAATATTGAGTGACTCAAATCTCTACGTTATAGTGTAAAACAGGCACTTTGTAACAAAGTTAAATGGCGCATTTTTTCTTAAAAGGCTTAAATCATTGCATTAGTTACGCCGAACAATATGTTCGTCCCCCATACGGGAATTGTGCCCTGTCCAGCCTGACAGTCGGACTATAAGAAGTTCATGTCGGCTTTTGCCATCCATCCATCCCAGTGGTGCTACAGCCCATGGAGAGAGTATCTCCTGCTTTTACACATCCGTCCATTCAGATCTCTCCTGGGCCTTCCGTCTCCACGCTATAACCTCAATCTTTTTATCGAGGTATATAATTAAATCAAAAGAGGCTGCAGCGTTGACCGCTAACTAGATATGTCAGTATGAGCTAGTAAGGCGTAGTCAATCTGTGTTATGACCATTTCGTTTACTAAGGTAAGGGACAGAAGCCACTGAAGCATGAACACATGTTACTAAATTCACCAGCAAAATAATAAATAATAATAAGGTTTGTCTTCGAATCCAAAGAGTAATAAGGAATGCAGTATTTCCCGTAGCCACGCAGCCCCTGCTGTTACCTACATATTTCGCCATATCCAGGACAAGCATAACCATTGTGGTGGTTAATTAAGATGTTCTTTTCGCGTCTGCGTCTGTCATCGGCAGAAGATTTTCTTTTGGTCTCAAATGTGTATCCGCGGCCTTTGTATAGGGGGAATTCTTTAAGTCCGACAGTTACGCCCGGACAAAACAGTATCCTGTATGGGAGATGAATCTCGACGAACGCATGCCAAAGACAGTCTTTTTTTTGGTGAGCTAAAAAGTGGTCCACGTAGCACCGAAACGCTTTAAAGACCAGCTAAGGTACCAACTTGACTTAGCTGACATAGAAGAGTGCACCTGGTTGCATGCGGCCTCAGAACAACAAAAAAAAAACCAAAGTATAATGTATCTACACCGCTCTACGCGGTGGCGATTAAATAGTCTAAATAGTAAACGTGTAAATAGTCAAAGTGTAAACAATTTATTAAGCACTTAAAACACAATAACTAATCATACATCGGCACATTTAATTGTTTTTTGTAAAATTTTTTTATGTTTCGGATATTCTTTCAGAGATGAAGATATTTTACTTCCTAGTCCAAACTTTCCGCAGGACCACGGGGGATGGGAGCGGGCAGGGTTTGAACCCGAGACCATCCATAAATCAAAACGACAGTTCAGCGCGCAAACCTCACGACAAGGCAGCTATCCAATTTTTTTACTTTTCTTTTATAGTTCTATAGTAAATCAATCTATAATAGGATGGTGCGCAAATGTATAAATATATCTATTGATACATGAAAACTCGTTCTTGTTTGCAAAGACATATTTTAGTGTACTGCGGTAAGCGAAGTGACGTAAGCATCGTTTTTGCCGTTTACGTCATGGAAAAACTTTCATTCATAAATTATTCTAGCCAAAATTAATTTTTCAATAATGTGGCATTTTCAAACCGATATAACGGTCAAACTCGAGTTTTCCCGACATGGCCAATGAGTTGAGAATTTTTTTTTCTAATTAATATGCACATACCTTGAAATTTTAAAGAAAATCGTTAGATCTTTTTTCGAAATAAAATGATTCAGCTGTTTATAAACAGAAATACGTAATCAGTGTTGAATCGTTTAAATCGAATATCTATTGCTATATAGAGTACGCTTTACAAATAGCTTCCAAATAAGATCGGATAATCCCTACGTGAAATCTCGTGTACAGCACCAATCATGTTGATGTCAGAAGAACACGAACCAGAATGATGCAAAGAAGATGCTCTGCATTACACACATGAGATGTCAATGACACGGCTAGCTCAAGACAGCTGCAGAATCGTAAAAGACTCTAAAACAACGGATAATTCTTGTCGCGGAAAAAAAAAAGCCTTGTATTCTTATAGAGAAACAAAAATTAATATGACTATTACAAAACAATAGATTACAATGACACCCATCAAAGAAAAAGTGAGAGTTCTAACATAGAGAAATTAATTTTTCGAATCTTATTTGTTTTTGTTATTTTCTACATTTTTACCGATGTTTTAGCGGGCCTATCGGAACCACGTGGCGGGCAGGATCTGGTCCGCGGGCCGTAGTTTGGGCATCACTGCTCTAGGCGACTTGAATGCTAGAGTAGGATCAGAACACACTACCTGGCCAGACTGCCTTGGGCATTTTGAAATCAGAAAGATGAATGAGAACGGACAAAGACTGCTTGAATTCTGCACATACCATAAGCTCTGCATCACCAACACATACTTCAGAACAAAAGCACAACACTGTATCTCATGGAGACACCCTAGGTCTGAGCACTGGCACCAGATGGATATAATACTGACTCGAAAAAGGGACATTGAAAATATGCTTCTGACACGTAGCTACCAAAGCGCGGAGTGTGATACTGATCATACTTTAGTGTCCTGCCGGATAAGACTGTTGCCAACAAAGATCCACACATCACGAGGAAAAAGAAAACCAAGCCTGAATACCACTAGCACAAAAATTCCTGATCTTCGCTTTTAAAAACTTCTATGTGACTGAAGTAGAAAAATGCTGGACGTTTATGCGTGATACAATCTACCAAACATCATAACTGGTTTTTGGAAACAAAACCAAGAAAAGCAAAGACTTGTTTGAAACTAGCGAACTAGAAATGGAAACTGTCACTATAAACAAGAGAGCTAATCTATAAGAGGGATCCCACCCCAAGCAACTTAACTCTTTATCTCCCAAGCGACGACAATGTCGTCGGTCGTTTTTGTAAAAGCCGATTAAGCGACGATGATGTCGTCGGTGCAGTAAAACATCTTTATTTCGTTCCTATTCTTGGTTAATAATTTTAAATGCTTATATTCTAAATCTACGTGATTTCCGCTTGCAGAAGAGTTCGTTGTTTACTTCCTTCAGCATGTTTTTAATTGTAGAGAGGGTTTTGAAAGTCGTCTTTTTTTTTGTGTGTGTGTTTAAATGGAAATTGAAGCTGGCCCATCTGATGGTCGATCTACTAAAACTTGTAGATCTATATTATATTCAGATAAACAACTAAGGGACCTTATTGATTTAGATCTAGATGAAATGATATTGTTTTATCTGATCATATTGATTCTGATAGTGATAGTTTAGTGCCAGTGTAAGTGTTAGAATCTAGATCTAGAACTCTAGATCTGAATCTGATAATTCATCAGCTGATGAACCTGCTACACCCCCATCTAAAACTAAATATATTAGCACAAATAATACATCTAGACCTGTTTAAATAAGTTGTAAATATGCAGAGATGGGTATTAAAACAGAAAGCAATTTTTTTATTCCATCCAGTAAATCTAGATCTACTAACTGGAACTTTATGTTGCAAGTTATTATTTTTTTCTCATAAAATTTTAATGGTGGTGACCTTGGATAATGTGCTATAGTTTTGTAGCTCATGTGTTTTCTATTGTTTTAGTGGTTTTATTTTGTGAAAATATGAATCAGGATTATAAAACAATAGCATTATATGCAGTTTGGAATAGAAATGATCTTCTTATGTGACTTGGATTAAATTTTTTATCGTCCATCGGTGAGTTTTCATATTTTCATTTTTACTTTTCATAAAACAAAATAAAAATACCACTTCAATTTATACACTTCATTTTGCAATATCTAAAAAGAACATTCATTTTCCTTTAATTCCATATCAAAAACATAATTCTATGATTGTAAATAAAAAAGTTATACCATTTTAACTATAACATATTAGTGCACTCCGATCGGATGAAATCAATAATTCCGTCAGAACGTGGAAAATAATTACGGAGATAAAGAGTTAAAAAGACTCAGAGCTGCACGGAACAATGCCCAAAGAATAGCGAGACAGTGTCCAAATAAATACTGGCAGGAGCTATGCGAAGATATTCAATCTTGTGCTGACTGTGGTAACATAAGGGGACTATACGAGCGCATGAGAAAAGCCTTTGGACCTCACATACAGCAAGTGTGCTCCTCTCAAGTCGAAAGATAGCTTAATCATCAGTGATCGGTAGAGAACTGTGCAGAACTCTACCAGATCGAAAACGCCATGTCAC
>JADKLZ010003064.1:0-12807 GCA_021533235.1 Biomphalaria straminea | reverse complement strand
TAGCGCTATATAAAAGCTGTAATAATAATAATAAGGAATTCACCACCTCTGCCTCAAGTTTATTTAGACTTGATAACAAAACAAGCAGAAAAAAACATGATACAGTAAGATATGGTAATGAAAATGGAAGGCGATTTCGTGAAAAAAATTATCAAATATAAAATAACGACCTCAAACAAACTATTGATCCAAAATTCTATAACTGACATTGAAGAGAGATCATATTTGTAGTCAAACTGAATTTCTATTTGATTGGAGCAATAAAAATTATCTTATCTTATCTTATTTAGCTGCCTTGCTATTGATGTAATTCTTGTGGAAATATCTTTGTTACTTATATATATCGATGAATCAATACATTGAGTTACGACTTACGATGTACTCTTATGGTCACTCATTCTGTACCAAACATTGAAATAATAATAATAATCTTTATTGTCCATAAGGAAATTAGTCTTACAATTTGTGCATTATACCAAACAAAATATTTATAACTATAAAGAGAAACAAAATGTTCATTCACACCAGACTCACTCACAATGTACATGTCAAAAGTTTACAGATTGTTTCTGTTTAATGATTTGATTGCCAGAGGAACAAAAAAGTTTTTGTGTCTGTTTCAGTGTTTGTCTTTGCTATCGGTGTCTTGTATCTCTTTTGTGTTGGTAAAATCACAAAATCCTGACCCAAAGGGTGATTTCTTATTTCTAGAATCTTTTTAGATTTTGTAAGGATCCAGCAGCATCTGTGCAGACCTCACAAATATTTTTTCTAAAATGTCTTCTACTTTTCCAAAAATGAACTTTATCAATTACATCACGCGCTGCAGAGGTCATTTCCAGAAATTTGCATGTTAAGTGCTTCCGCAGTGTCTAGTACTTGAAATACAACCAAACTCAAATGGAGTTGACGTCGAACTCAAAGCTGAAACATGAACACCAACCAAAGACCAACAATCGATAAAGGAAGTCGACGTCAGTGTTGAAACAACAAACACTTTTAATACTCATGAAGGGAATCGTCGGATGTCCTCTATCACTAGCCGTCACTATGATGCTTCTTATTTATATTGTGATAAGAAAAGCGTGTTGTTTTCAGCGTCTCCTAGAGTGTTCTTACTTTTTAAAGTTATATCACGACATCCTCACTACGTAAAAACTTTCCCCCATTACCGAAACAAATATCTAGTTCCCAGTCGTGTCATAACAGCATAGAAACCAATTTTGTTATGTATTTATCTTATATGTCTCCTAGAGAGCCCTGCCCTCAAAGGACTCAACGCATTTAGTGGTGCCACGTTTCTCCCTCAAAAGCTAATGTCTGCGGGCTTTTTCAATTCACGGACCAAAGGTTTGGAACTCACTCCCAATTGATCTCAGACACAGAGGTGTTACTAGGGTGGGTGTCACCCGGTTCGGTAAAATCAGGGTGTAACCCCCACCCCCCAGCGTTCCACTTATTCTTCAAATAAAAAACTATCGTTGTTCAGTTGTTGTTTTTTTGCGCAATAATAAAGTTCGTTGATTTCTGCTACACAAAGTTAAAATGAGTATCGATTATTTTTTTTCTTTTACATATTATCGTTAATCATTGCATACATTAACATCTACGATTTTTTAAATAGAAACAAATTGAAAACCAACTGAACATGCTTTCCTAACTTTGAACATTATAGTCACATATAGTGGTAGTTTCATGAGGACAACTAATGAAAAATGCAACTTACTGAAAAGTATATTGATAGGTACAAAAATTTTAAAAGATTTTTTTAAGCATATTTGATGTTATTTGATTTAATATTGTGAGAACGTTATTAGTTGATGTTTTAATTAGAGAACGTGATTAGTTAATGTTTTAATGAGAGAACGTTGTTAGTTGATGTTTTAATGAGAGAACGTTATTACTTAATGTTTTAATGAGAGAAGGTTGTTAGTTGATGTTTTAATGAGAGAACGTTGTTAGTTGATGTTTTAATGAGAGAACGTTGTTAGTTAAATTTAGTTTTACAAAGCTTTTTTTCACATGACGCCTTGTAAACATGCATTTGGCAAGAAACAGTTAAAGGTTTAATTCAAAGGCTGGTAGAGATTCGTTGTCGTCTTTCAAAACGTTTCTGCATTCTAGTATTCTAGTTTTAGTATTTCTGTTCACATATCTTGCCGTCAGGCCCAAAATAAAAGAGATTGATGCACTCAGTATTAACTTCTTGCTCTCTATTTGAATAGTAAATCTTAAGAATACTTTCCTGATATTTTCATATTGTTAAAACTTATTTTTCTTTTGCATTAACATGCTAGTTTGATTTGAGAAAAGTTATCTTAATAACATTTTAAGCTAACTTTTCACATATTTCGTAGAGTAAATGTTTAAGTGCTCGAGCTTAGCCACCACTTTGAAAATAATTAACACTTTAATTTGAAGGTACTTTTGTGTTTAGTTTATTTTTTTTAGTGCATCTGCCAATAAGAAAGTCAAGTAATGAAAGTTATGCATGTATTCACAGACAGCTGGCAATCATATTTGTGCTCCGCCTCTAGTGTTTGTATTTTCAGAGAGACGGCAAAGATTTTCTCCGTAACACTTTCATAAAATCGTTCTTTCGTGGGTCTAACAGCAACACGATGAGCACACCAGCGAGTTGTTCAAATGACACGCTATCATTAATTATATTATCCTATCTATTAGTATTAGGAGGCGCGGTGGCTGAGCGGTAAAGCGCTTGGCTTCTGAACCGGGGGTCCCGGGTTCGAATCCCGGTGAAGACTGGGATTTTTATTTCGGGATCCTTGGGCGCCTCTGAGTCCACCCAGCTCTAATGGGTACCTGACATAAGTGGGGGAAAAGTAAAGGCGGTTGGTCGTTGTGCATGGCCACATGACACCCTCGTTAACCGTAGGCCACAGAATCAGATGACCTTTACATCATCTGCCCTATAGACCACAAGGTCTGAAAGGGGAACTATACTTTTATCTATTAGTATTAGTGGCAAAGAAAGAAAACCTTTTTTCTAGAGAACCAAGAAAGTATAATTAGAAAATATTTTCCGATAAAGAATTTGGACCACATAGCTTAAAGGGAAACTCCCATGGTTTTGATAATTTTTGATATAATATGTGTTTTGATTTACAGATAATGAATATATTATTCTTTTTCTTTAATTTGCAAGAATAACTTGGTAATTGATGTTTTTCTGACGTAATTTTTCTGCACATCCAAAACAGTCAGATTTTCACGATATTTCTATGTGACGTCACGAACTGATACACAAATCATATACTACTCCGAGTAGGCTACCTGCTGAATAACGGAAAACATAACAGTAAAGTTTACATTCTCGTAAAAGAAATATATCTTCGTCTATGCAGTTAGATCTAAATATTGTAAGCAAAGAAAAAAATGCGTGTTGAAAGTAGATTTACATGCTTAACTAACCACGGCAGTGTATATTTTCTCGCCTGACCACTCAACACACAACAAACACTATCGCGTGGTTGTCTTGTCATGACCGACTACACGTAGTCTAGACTAGCCTTACACTGACCAGTTCGTTCGAATCAGTCAGACACACGATATATTTACTTCTTGGGATAGGTAGAGGCTTAGATGAAAATGTTTTTTTTTCTTCGAGTTGGTTATCCTAATGCTTTTGCATCTCTCTCTCTCTATATATATATATATATAGATCTCTCTCTATATATATATCCCTTAAGTTGAAGTGGTTTGCTAAAACATTTATATATATTTTTTTCATCGCTGACTTGCGATCGTATAAGTTATTATTTCAGCACTGGCTCATATTTCCATAATCTCAAGAAAAAACAATCATTATTCAATGAAAAGTCTTCTTCAGTTCGCCACCATATACCAACTTTTTCTTTGCTAGAAACAATGCGATAGTAAGCAATCTATAATACAAGATATTCCTCTGTTTTCCCATCTGTACGTCAATCATAGCAATGACGTCCTTGTCAATTTTTTTAAACTTAAGTCCTGCTCCCAAAATGTTCCTAATTTGAAAGCCTGATAAATGTTTTTCAGTCTTCTCTCGAGTTTCTCGTTGTGGACATGCCCACTATTTATCACAGAAGAAAATCTTGCTATTGATGTTTTCCCATTAAGAATAATTTTATTCAACAATTTCTAAGCTTTATGATTTTGCTTCTGTCACATTTTAAAGTTGGTATTTTTTAATTTTTTTTTTAAAGTGCCGTTTTACACTTGGGTGTCACCCCCTATCGGATGTCACCCGGAGCGGACCGCACCCCCCGCACCCCCCTAGTGACGCCACTGCTGACTCAGACAAACAACATGCTACACCACTTTTAAGAAGAACATTAAGACCTATCTGTTTAGAACTTTTTTAGATTAGTTTGTCATGTCGAATGTTTGTGTTTGTAATGTTATTACAGCGCCTTGAGCCTACATTTTGTTTGTTAATAGTGCTTTATAAATAAATTTATTATTATTATTATTATTAATTGTAATTGTAAACAATTTACTACATCTGTGGACTCATTAATCTGGTTGCCAAATATTGGAAATGGATATGATTTCATATTTCATTAATTACCTGAATGATAATATCAGCAGATATGTCGGTTTTTTTTCCCCCTGTCAGCAGTGTCATTAGATAATTAAATTGCATTAAATTTTGTTAAGAATTTTGGCTCCAATCACAACTCAAGCAATGTCTTTGGCCCCTGGCAATATTATCTCTTGGCAATGGTGTAAGGTTTCATAGCTCTGGCTATTATCTCTTGGCAATGGTGTCAGGTTTCATAGCTCTGGCTATTCTGAAAGCCACCAAATAAAAAGTTTCAAGTGCTGTTATGTTTTAATTTTGCGACTTGCCACCCGAGTTAAGTCTGGAATTTTTGACTCCATCAGCCTTCAAAACTAAAATACTGGATGGCCATATCGGCAAAGCACTGCCAAAGCTCGGAGGTTTGTTCGGCCTCATACATATGTCAGAGAGAACTTTATTACAAATGACGTCACCCCCACCTTTTAGTTTATTGATGCTTGAATTTCGTTTCATACTTTATGTTGTAATAATGTAATGTAAGTGATGTCCCTTTACTCTATAACTAAAAACGTAAATGCGTACCAAGCATGGTAAAAAAAATATGCTTGTTACATTTAAAAAACGAAACTTCCGGTGAAATGTAACAAAAAAATTTCCAACGGTCTAAGGCAACCCCTGGCAAATGGTCATCCGACCTCCAAAAGGATCGCGAACCACAAGCTGAGAACCCCTGATCTATTACTTTGAATGTCTCTGTATTTTTTATAAAATGTATTTTCTTCCTAGGACTAAAACCAAGACTGCTGTCTAGATCCTTATTACAATTAGTTTTTATTTACAAGAACTCTTTACACTATTAAAAACAATATCAGGTGGCCGAGCCTTGCTCGGTTAAATAATTTCATAAGAAAGGTTATATACCGGTACCCGAAGTCATTTTGGGATTTTTTTTATAATTACGAAAATGAACGATCGGATAAAGACTACTAATTCGAAAGAATTTCTTTAGTGTTCTGTTTGTTCTATATGTAAATTGGTACGTTCAGACATTTAATTTTGGAATTAGTATATTCAACGATCCAAAAATATGACCATGTGTTCATGCTTCAGTGTCTAATGTCCCGTACCAAAACAAAGGAAATGGTGATTACACAGTTGCTCTACGCCTTACTTTCTCACACTGAACAAGATATCTAGCTAGCGGTCAACTAGTTTGCGTACGCTGCAGCCACTTTTGATTTAACTATAAACCTCAGTAAAAAAAACTTGCGGTTAGGGCGTGGTGACGAAAGGCCTAGGAGATATCTGAATGGAGGGATGTGTAAAAGCAGGCCATATCCTTCCATGGACTGTAGCACCAGTAGCCGGTATGAACTTCTTATAGTCTGACAGTCTGGATGAGCAGGGCTCATATCCCGTAAAAAAATCTGAAGAGTTTCTTTAGTGCTCTGTTTGTTATATATGTAATTGTACATGGCGATTAAATATTAAGTCTTCTAAGTCCTCCTACAGTCTAGACAGCGAAAACCTATCGTAGGCCTACTATTATTGGCTTGGAAGAAAGTCTTTGCAGTTTTACCCAATAACGTAGAAATTTGCGTCACTCGATGTTTTGTACTAAACCATAATTGAATATACTAATTCCAAAATTAAATGTCTGAACGTACCAAATTACATATAGAACAAATACAACACTAAAGAAATTCTTCGAATTAGTAGTCTTTATCCGATCGTTCATTTTCGTAATTATAGAAAAAATCCCAAAATGACTTCGGGTATATAACCTTTCTTATGAAATTATTTAACCGAGCAAGGCTCGGCCACCTGATATTAAATAAATATAAATATATATACAAGAATTGCTCGCTTAAGAGTATAGGATTCGGAGTATTAGAGCTATGTATATGCTAAGAATACATTTCTAAAGCTTAGAATGCACAGAAATAAAAACCTAAGCAACCGGACTCTTCAGAGGCAGATTACGACGCATCTGCATTTACCTCATCTGAATAAGGGTGTGCGAACGTACATTGTGGGTATGAATGGCGTCACTAGTACACTGTTTATTAAGAGAATTCTATTTATGGATTTAATAATGCATGTTTATATTTGTTTCCTTTCAGAGAGCGGTGCTTTAGACTTGTGCCTCTCCCCCGTCAGACGGAAGTGAGTCTTTCGTGAGAACTAAATACCTCGCATCTCTCTTAGCAAACTCCAGCCACCTGGACGTCGAGTTAACACTAAGAGTGATTAGCAACGCCTGGTTAGTCTAATTAACGCCAGAGAAACTCGTACATTTACTTCATTCGTTTTGCAGTCATTAAATGACATTAAAAATGAAACAATTATAGTTGGGAGATGAAAAGTAACATTTCTTTAAAGGAAATTTAAAATAGTTCTATTTTCTGGGGTATTTAGAGATCATAATCACCTGAAAAATAAAATAGCTTTTTATGTGTCTTGAAAAGAAGATTGTATAATAAAGAAGTAATTATTAAATTATTCCAAGACAATCATTGTTTTGTGTTTTTTTTTCTTTTCTCTTGAGATAATCATTGGTTGCTGCATTTCTACAAGGGCAGAGATGTAATATCTCAAAAATGTAAAATGGTTGTTAGATCTAGTAGATCAGGGGTCTCAAACACGCGGCCCGCGGGCCGCATGCGGCCCGCGAAACTATTCTGTGCGGCCCGCGACCAGGTCCGCAAATTCAAAAAAAAAAAAAAAAGATAAATTTACAATGACCACATATAAGCTGTGTAATGATTTACAACTGCACCATACAACGTACGTAGACATTATGAAACATCGCATCGAGAACAGTATGCTGGTCTGTCCGGCAAACTGCGCGAGGAAAAAGTCGATTAATTAAAAGCATCTTTCAGGAAACAAAAACACTTTTTTGCACGCATCAACACTGCAAGCGAAGATTCTGTGAAGGCAAGCTTTGGTATTAGCTAGGTGATAGCAAAGGCATCATGACCATTCACTGAAGGCTAGTTTGTAAAATAGTGTATGCTACAGGCGTGTGATATTATCTGCCCCGAGAAAAAGAATCTCTTCAAAGGCATAAGTTTGTCTGCGAACACAATTGCAAGCAGGATCACCGAGGCAGCGACAAATAGTCAACAGCAACTGATTTGCCGCTGCAAAAGACTTTGTAGCATATTCCATTGCATTGGACGAGTCTTCGGGCGTAACAGACACCGCATACTGTGCCGTATTCATTCGTGGGGTCGACGAAAACTTGAACATTGTTGAAGAGCTATTGGACTTACTACCCATGAAAGGAACGACGACGGACGCGACGTGTTTCAAAAACTGGAAGCTTGTATTGACAGGTGTGGGCTACCGTGGGAAAAAAACTTGTTTCTTCGGCTACGGACGGTGCACCAGCAATGTGTTCAGAGAAAGTTGATGTTGTTGGAGTAATTGTAGAGAAACGGAATCAGCTCAGCTTGGCGGAACCTTTTGCAGCCATATACTGTATTCCGCACCAAGAAGCACTCTGTGGCAAAAATCTACAAATAAAGAACCTGATGGATGTTGTCGTGAAGACGGTGAACTTCATACGTTCACGGGGACTCAATCACAGACAGTTTGTGTCAGTTCTAGCAGATTTAGAAATGGAATACGGAGAGTTGCTGTAATCATATTGAAGTCAGATGTTTGAGTAGTGGAAAAGTGCTGCAGAGTTTTTTTGAACTGAGACGGGAAATAGCATCGTTCATGTCAATGAAAGACAGAGACATACCTCAGCTCAGTGACCCAATGTTTTTGTCGGATCTTGCTTTTCTTTCTGACATCACGCAACATCTCAATGATATCAATTCACAATTACAGGGCACAAAGCAGCTGATTACCGTGATGTTTGACCGTATCAAATCATTCAAATCAAGCTGACTTTGTGGGACACTCAGCTGGCAGATGAAAACCTGGCCCATTTCTCTTTTCTACAGAGCATAACGGTTGAACCATATAGCCTGAAAGACTACGTAGACATCCTCTCCAGACTACTGGAAGATTTTGAGTACCACAATTCGAAACACAGTTTTTCCTTGTTGCCACTCCTTTTGAAGTTGACGTGAAAAACGTTCCAGGGGAAGTCCAGATGGAACCAATGGAATTGTAATGTGACACTGTTCTGAAACAAAAATACTCTGATGTTGGGGTACCAGATTTCTACCAGTTTCTTCCCCGATAGAAGTTTCCAAACTTATTCTGCGCAGCTGCTAGAATTCTGGCGATGTTTGGGAATGCGTAGGCCCTACGT
Source organism: Biomphalaria straminea (assembly GCA_021533235.1). Taxonomy (NCBI): domain Eukaryota; kingdom Metazoa; phylum Mollusca; class Gastropoda; family Planorbidae; genus Biomphalaria; species Biomphalaria straminea. The sequence goes on along the minus strand of JADKLZ010003064.1, from coordinate 4,009 downwards.
TTGCGAACAGTTTTTCTCCAGAATGAAGATCAATAAAACAGCATTACGATCAAGACTGACTGATCTGAGAGCAAACTTGCGGCTTCCCACTACACGCGACTTTAGGCCTAACGTCGATGTTCTGGTCTCTGCCAAATGCTGTCAGATGAGTGGACAGAAACATTGAGTGACGAGTACTGACGAGCCATCTGCAGTAGGCCTAGTAATTATTTTTTGGGGGGAACTAGAGTTTCTGCTTTTTCATTAGTGACAGAGACAACGTCAACTTTTTTTTTTTTTTGTAAAATAAACTGCATGTGCATGTAATAAACTAACCTAAATGTAATGACTAATTTAAAAACTTTATTTTAGCATTTGACTGCAGTGACAGTTACCTGTTACCTATCCCTTAGTCTGGTGGACCGTTGGGGCACCAAGCAAGAATTGTAGACCGTCTTTCTCCATTTCTCTATATCCTTTGCCCTGTATTGTATAAGATAAGATAAGATAGGCCCGTCCATTCTTTTATGTTGTGTGACAGTAGTGTTCGTAAAATATTATAAAATAAATTCTCTTTTCGTAGTGCGGCCCGCCGACTGGTTGTTACTTTCGACTGCGGCCCGCATGCTGATATGAGTTTGAGACCCCTGTAGTAGATAGCACTTCAATATTATATAGGTAATTGTGTCCCTTGTTAATTAATGATGGACCTCATTCACCAATCGTAAACAAACAGCATTGAGCCACGCGCTTCTCTATCTCTTCTATACAAATAACGATATAGATTTTATCAACAATGGTGATCACGTGACAGTTTTTTTTCCGTTGTTTTATCAATGTTATTACATGACAGTTTGTTTTGGTGAATAAGGTCCATTTTGGAAATGCAGACTATTCTAAGATAGATAAGTGTGCAAACTGATTTCTAATAGCTGCAATGGAACTCTAGATTTGTAAGATCAGCAATTCCTTACAGACACAACGAGACCTATGAACTTTAAATTGGATACGTAATACAATACCAATGGTGTTGTTTCTACAGACTTGCCAGTAATGGTCTCTAGCTTCAAAGTTCAATAAATTTATGACATCGAGTAGTGATCATCATACAGTGATGGGCCGAGTCGAGAAGAAATGCTTTAGCAACTTATTTCGTATCAGCTAGAATTCCTATTAAAAGTAAATAAATTAAAGTTCCCCTTTCAGACATTGCGTTCTATAGGGCAGATGATGTAAAGCTACTCTGTTTCTGTGGACGAGGGTGTCATGTAGTAAGCACAACGACCCAACTGCTTTTATTTTTTCCCAACTTATTATCTCCCACACTTCTGTGGACTAGAAGGTTGATTCAGGTAGCAAAAGTAAAGAACTCTTCAGTACTGTGAAAAGTCGAAAACTGCGCTGGTTTGGTAGTATTGTAAGTTACAAGGTACAGTCTAAAGAGCACAAAGAAAGAGTTGTCCAAAGAAAAAAAAAGAAAAATGGACCAGCATCTCTTGATAACCTGCTAAGAACAGCTGCGGACAGAGAAAAGTGTCGGGATTTGGGGTAGTCGAACTGTCACAGCAGCCTTACGACGAAAGTGAAGGAATATATTATATGAAATTATAGGGGCTGCTCAATGTAAATATAGTGAAATGATAGATACATAGAAAGAACAAGGGTATGAAGGTTTGTGAATATTTATTTTAATATATGATTATAATGTATAATATCTATATTCACGTAAGTCAAACCTAGATCAAAAAAAATTAAATAATGCCTTTAAAAAAAAAAAAAAAAGAAATGTGAAATCATTTATACACGAAACAATATTTATCTGTTCATTTTAAAATGCTAACTAATTACAATGCTTCTTTAAAAGTTAGAACTCAACAAGTAAGAGTTGAAGTTTTAAAAACCTACATACAACAGAATTTCCATATTCCCGATCAGTGTAGATGGATAAATTCTTTGCAATTATTATATTTGTCTTTATGACCCCCGGGCAAATAATATGGATGACACGTCAATATCGCTTTTAATTGCTCAGTCGAAACTCTACAGGAAAATAATTTAGAGAGTGTTTTCTTACATTGATCACATGACCACTTATGATAATATTTTAGACCATCACTATAAAGTCGAGTTGTTTTTTTTAAAGCAATCTCTAAATAACAAATTTCGCTCCGAAGAGAAAAAAAAAAGTTCCATTTGTTACTCATTCAAAAACTTAATTCACTTTTTTTTTTCATATACAAATGTATCTTACACTATCCTATAGATGACTTCTACTAGTAGTAAATCTCTAAGATAAAAGACAATAAAAACTAAATTGATAGAAGGGAGCAAAGCAGTAAATTGTAAATGGTATATCAGATAAAAGTTATCTCCCATTTGTACTGATTTTTGTACTTTTACTCATACCTGACCCACAGAGTGTGCTATAAATAAAACTTTAGGACGAAGGCATTGTTGCATTATCATAGTCAATGTAAGCTAAAACAATTAATACATAAAGCATAGGTATAGAGTAAAAACAATAATGAATGAACACAAATTACAACATGAATTCATTATGAACAACTTAACAACTTTACATTACTATAACTGACAATTTGGAAAAGATTTACCGCAGTAAATTGATTTAAAACAGTGTGTCTTACATTAGAGCTGTGTGTCCGCAGTAAATTGATCAATAACAGTCTGTGTTAGATTAGCGCTGTGTGTCTGGGTTTACTTTTTTGGAATGGTCCTTTGACACTTGGTAAACAGTGACCTTATTAGATCTGAGGTCACCATGAGTGACGTACAGGCGATTGTTCATGACGGCTAGACAGGATGGCCTGGTGATGCCGTCATGTGAGGTCAAGACGTGCTCCAAGAAGTGTCCCTCCTGACTGAACATAGACACTCGGTTGTTGTAGTGGTCACCCACGTAGAGGTGTCCGTCATCATCGCTGGCCACCCCGTAAGGGAATTTGAACTGCCCGTCCAGCTTGCCGAAGCTGCCGAACTGGAACTTAAAGTTGAAGGCCGGGTCGAAGACCTTGATGCAGTGATTGGCCGAGTCGGAGATGACATAGTTCCCGTCCGGAGTTGTGCAGATGTACCTCGGGTGATGAAAAAAGTTCCCAGCGTCGGAGATGTGGCTGGCTTGGTAGTGGGTAAAGGGCTCTACGTTCTCTTTCATGGCGGTGTCAGGGGCGGAGAGCTCAGAGAGAAACTTGCCAAACTTATTAAACACCAGTACCGCATTGGCCTCCTCATCTGCTACAATAAATCTTCCTTTGTTGTCGCACTGAATCCCTGAAGAAACAAAAAGTAAAGTAATTTTTATTCATTGTATTACAAGAGTCAATGATCTGGCAAATGTTAGACCAGTGATACTCTAACTACGGCCCTTGGGTTGTATTCACTGATGCTATCCGGTCTCTCAAGTATATGTTTCGACTATTCGATATTACACATGAACCTCAGAATGAACAATAAAAAAAAACATACAAAATACTTTTCAATATGTTACCTAGCTTAGTTTGCAACAGATTGAAATGCAAGAAGATCTAGATGTTTCGAGGTATTTCGCTAAAGAATAACCCAAAATCCCGCCATGACAACCAAAGACAAGCAGATGACATTTTGTGTAGAGCGCAATGGGAATCGATTACACTACTCTCCTAATTTTTAACTTTTCTGTATGGAATACGCATCGAGTGTTGAATTTTAGTGCTATTACATTTCATGTTTTATCAAATAGAGGCATTCCTACAAAAAAAGAAGGAAGACAATTACATTCTACGCCTACCCATGTATTAATCTATTCAATGCTTTTATTGGCTGAGTCAGGCAACTCTATTCGAGCTTAAATGACTCTAAGGAATAAAGCACAAGCGAATGAATTTACCCTAGCAAATGTATTTAGTAATATGCATTTATATTTGTGCCTTTCTATTTTATTACATTGTGATTTTTTTAAAGATAGACAGACCCAAAGAGAGACAGATGATAGATAGATAGATAGATAGATAGATAGATAGATAGATAGATAGAT
>JADKLZ010003063.1:0-15846 GCA_021533235.1 Biomphalaria straminea | reverse complement strand
AAATGTAGATATATCTATATTTATTAGATCTAATCTAGCAATTTTATTAGATTTCATGTTATGTAATTTTAAAAATCTTTCTGGCTTTTCAGAATGGGTGATGAACTTCAAGGTTATTCTGACAGCTTAATTGTGAAATCTGATATGGTAAATGGAAATAGATCAGGCGAGGATCCCACCTCAAGCAGATTAGATTCTGTTAGTTTTCCAAACATAGCTTGATAGTTTAACATTTTCATTGCTAAAGAAGTTGTCATGGTTCAGTTTTAACTCTTTGTCTCTTAGTTCCTTAGGGGATTTAAATATAACTATATTATACTTGTCATACAAATAATAACACTTAATATACTTCAACTCCAGTTTGAATGAATAAGAACTTCAATACTTTAATAAACTATTAAGCACACAATAAAATGACTCCATAAATATGAATACACAAAGACCAGTCTAGGAAGAAGTACACGTCCAACCTTCCTGGACAGGGAGCAAAACCCTACTAACTTAAACATTCTCTTGTACATTCAACGAAGACTGAATCGGTCACTCATAACACATGCAAAAGACTATTCACAACAAGGGGATATAACAACTATCATACCAAAAGAACAAAACATACATTCTCGCCATACCTCCCCCTAACAGAAGTCTTACATGTAGATCTAAATATATTTCTATTTATTTTAAAATAATAATTTGTTGTTTTTTTTGCCATCCAATTTATTAATCATAATTTTTTTCAAACAATTATATAATTCAGCTTTGTGTGTATGAAGTGAAAAGGACATTTTTTTAATATTTTGAATAATGATAAATTTGTAATAAAAGTTTAAATTTCATATTTTAATTATTTATTAATAAAATACAGCTAAGTCACTGTAGTTTAACAAAAAAATGGTAAAAACTGGCAATGAAATACATGGTACTAGTACATAGTAACTAAACTAAGTTAAAAAAAGAAAGTAATATAATACAAGAAATTGAATTAGCATGTGAGATTACCTCTTTGATTATGAACAATTTCAATATATTTTTATTGGCACTAAAAAAAAAACATTAAATCTAAGTATACTAATGTCAGGCTAAAATGGAACTACACTATATTTTTATGCACTAATTACTTTGTGTTCCCTTTACACTTTGACTAAAAATAATTTTAAAAATTCAGATGGAATTCTTATGAAGTAAATATTCATGTGAATATTTTTATTTAGGAAACCTCAACATTTCCGAATTCACAGTTCATGGACGATGTATACAAGCAAAGATTTCCAGCTTATTCCTTACTTCTGTACAGGCCAACTTCACTTGGCGAAGTCCAGGACAAAGAGCAGGATCAGTTTAGTCATTCTGATTTTACATTTGTTAATTTGTTACTTCAGTTTAATTTTTTTGAAAAAAAAAATAGTTTTGATAGACCAACTGAAAAATCTATATGTAAAGGCTGCTATATAATCTGACACCTTTTATGTTATGCTCACTTAGATCAAACACCCATTCTGTGTTGGCATTGTTAAAACCATTTGATATAGTATTTGGCTGCCCTTAATAGCTAGTACACACAGCAGTCTTAAACATTTATTTTTTAAACAAAAAAGGCTACTTGAGGCTTAGTGAACATTTATGTTATGTAACATATTTCTGTCTTTGCTTATACTTTCAGGTCATTGGCTTGTAGGCAGTCCAGTTTCCAAGTCCCAGTGAGGGTGCAACCAGTTTGTCTTAGTCATATTCCAACCCCAATTCATGCTTCATCTACTGCTACTGGACTCAGTCAGTCTACAGTCACGCAAAGTCAGCTAAACCTAAATGATGCAACCAACTCTCAACAACAATTGGATCCTTTTTGGCAAGTTGCTGAAAATAAATTTGAAACCTAATTACGCATAAATTTTCTGAAGAGCATACATTGGTTTGACTATACTAACTACAAGCTAACTAATCTAACTTTTACTAAATCATGTTTTAGGTTTATAAGAGGCTGATTATAACAGGAAACAGGCCTACCTACTTAGTTTCAAAAAAAATATTGTTCCTTATTAATTGTTTACCTTAATGATATGTTAACATTTTATTTTATAGTGTATATATGTCAGTTATACTAATTGCTTCATTCTTTTTATAAAGAATTCCATTTCGGGACTAGCGAGAAATAGTGGCTTAAATAAAAGGGCCTATTCCTTGCACATAACACAAATATATTTAACTATCCTTTGACCACTTGTTAGAAACTTAAGAATTTGAACTAGCTAATTAGGAGCATCTTATATTCATACATGTGAACTTCAAGAATTATCTTTTCCTATGGTTAAAAAAAAAGGTTACAGTTTCTGTCGAATATCATGACCCGTCAGCCTCACACCAAACAAGGGGATAACTCAGCTCCAGTTCAAGATGCCACCCCCAGCACTACCTGTTTGCTGCCTAAAGTTGGTGTGATGAATCCTGGCATGGCTGTGGACAGCTCTAGATGTCAGTCTGAGGATCTAACAAGCGTCTCAAAAGCCAAGAAACATGCTCAGAGACAAAAGGATAAGACTTCATTAGTCAAACTGCCAAAAGGTAAGAACTTAAATTCCTGTTACTTTTACTTGCTACTAATGTCAAGGACATTTTTTTCTCTAGGAAAAGTCATAATTACATCCTGTATCTCATACCATCATTTGGAACATAGCACACAACTATCCATTCATTCTGTGATAGATTATTAGGAGGTTAAAACTATAGGATGGGTGGTCTATGAGGATAAACAATCTTGAACTAAAATATTCTAATGGATGTTAAAAACAATTCTTGAAATGATAGCTTACAATTTATCAGATGAGACGAATGACTTTTTTGTTTGACATATTTTTCTTTATGTGTTCTAATAGTGATACAGTCACCATTATAGAGTCATTTAAATGGACATACAAAGTATCCAGCTATAGAGATGGCTGCCTGGATGTCCATTATGCACTTGGACTATTGTCAGATGGTCCCAAGTTTGAATCCTGCACATTTTATAACAAAATGTAAATGTATACAAATATTGATTTCCTTTTTTTCTTTGATTATTTACATTGTATTTACTTTAGGACAACTTATCTTGGTGTCACCAGTGTCCAGCAGTAGTCCAAACAACTATGGATTTAATAATAAGGTAAATGGAAAAAAAATATTATACTATCATGCTTATGAATCTGTGCTTCAAAATTGTTATTTAGTATACATACAAACTTTTTTTTAAATAATTAAAATGTAACAAAAAATATTTATTTATTATTTGTCAATTTACACACAAAAAAAGGCTCCAAATGTTGATATTAACACTTTGAAAAAGAAGTATAAGGAATCTCTATTATTCTATATTTATGAACTTAGGTGTCAGCCATCAATGGTGGATTAGTCAACTTAAACAGTAGTGGTGAGGAAAGCCAACAGCCAAGTCCTTTGGGTTCAGATGTCAATTTTACAATGAAGGTATTTTTTACTTTCTTATTTTTAAAAACTATATCAGAACAATCCCCATTTTTTTTTTTTTACTCTGCTGTTCAGTGTCCAAGATAAACTGACCCTGGATTGTTAGGGCTTTATAAGAGCTGTCAATTTCAATTGGCCAAAGAAAAGTTAGCTGGACAGTATGAAAGAATGGACATTCTGTTCATCACAACTGTTGACCAGAGAGAGGGGAGGAAAATAGTTACACAAACACCTTACAATTCAAATCCATGCATTCGAATAAATGTTTATACACACATCAAAAAATAGAATGAATAAAAGGTCATCTTGACAAAAGTTCATTGGAATGCTGAATACGAATTTAAAAATAAAATCTTCTATCCCTTAAGTCTTGTACAAGATAGTTTCATGATCCAGTGCAGGACTCCCAGCAATTCTCACTAGTTCTGGTCAGACTGTTGTTTGCATTCATTTACTAGGTGACTGGCATGAGAGAAATGCCCTAATAGACCAATAAACAAGCCTCTCATAACTTAATTTCCATCCTATATATATTTGTAAAAAAAAATATCTTGAAGTGTCATTGGCTCATAATAATTATAATTACTCAGTTTTAGATTCATCATACCCGGTACTTAAATATAAACTCCACATTTTTTTCATTGGGTGAGGGGGTGAGAGATAAAGTGCCTGGCTTCTAAATTGAGAATGTTAGGTTAAAGACTGAGGGTTGCTTGATGTTTAGGTTGTCCCTGGGTCCACTCTTAAAATGTGTTCTTGACATTAGTTAAAGAAAGTAAAGGTGGTTGGTTGTTGTACCCACCCCCATGGATAACAAGTTCTGAATGAAGTACTTTTATTTTTTTCTAAAAAACAAGTAGTCCAGGTCTTGTGTGTTTTAAAATAGAAAGGGGCAGGTAAAAAAAAAAAAAAAAGGTTGTCATTCTGTAGTATGAGCTCTATCTTGTATTTTGGCTTGTCCCAGGAAACACATAGTTCTTGTACTGAGTACAACATCCCACTGATGAGCAGTTCACCTCTAATGGAACAGGACAGAGAGCCTGAACAGATGAGAGAGAGCCACAACATGAAAGAGAGAAGAAGAAGGTAGTCTGCTGAGAACATAGACCTTGTTATTAAGTTTAATGAAGAGAAGATTAGATAAGAAATTGAAACAAAACCTTTAAGACTAAGACTGCTTTATGATACTTATGAAATTTGTTGTGATTACAAGGACTCTTTTCTCATATTTAGACAACACAACAGAAACATACACATAAATACAACAGACACAACATAAAGAGTTTATTCAGCGACTAATTCCAACCATGTACCACACAAGAACTACCTGTATTAGTCAGGCAGGAATAAATCTAATACAATATACAGTATTCTTGAGTTGTAAGAATAAATCTTTAAAAAGACTATACGGTATCCTTGAATTGTAGAAGTTGATGACAGAATCAAATTTTAATTATGATCTCAGACAAGATCGGTTGAAATATTCTAGGAACTAATTATCCCCTAAATTGGTTCACAGCTTCAAGTTAGTGACTGGCTGTCTTGATGACCTTTAGCCACGAAAATATTTTAAGTATTGTAGACAAGGAGAGCAAAAAGCATTCATTGAGTTGATGTGTTTGTATTGTTTTCTCAATAGAATAGCAACGCAGGCTTTTGTTAAGTTGCTGAAGTGATACACTGTTAATGTATTGAGGTTTTATCCTTTCAAACTCAGTCTGCTGAATAGCAATGTAATTATAAACTTTGAAATGAATTAGAAAATTTAGTAATAAATACATTATCAACTGAATGAACAACTAACTGGCATTGATGTAGATAGATTTATTTAGAAAATTCACTTAAACTGACCCATGTATGGGTCTTGAGTTGTTTTCACAAAAATCTGACTTATTTACACAACAAGGTGTCAAAATTTTCTTTGACCTATGGGTACTTGTTTAATCCAGCCCTCTTGACTACATGTATGATGAACTTAATATTTCTTATTTCAATTATTTTGGCTGTTATTTAAATTCATTTTATTTTTCAGAGCTCGTATAAAGGATGCCTGTAACTTAATGCGTCAGCTAGTGCCTGGAATCTCCAAGAAGACTGACAAAGCCACTGTGTTTGAGTTCTCTGCCAGATATATTCATTTCCTGAAATCATTTGTTGGCACAAATAATGACAAGGTAAAATTGTAAATTCCATGATGCAGTATTCAGAGAAGTGGTATTTGATTGCCAACTAAATCTGAAAACACCTCTAAAAAGAGTTTTTATGCCCTAACACATATTACTGATTATGGATATTTTTAATTGTTACTATACAGGTGTCCAGATCTAAAATGTCCAATTTTCTTTCCCATTCTCAAAATATAACACATATTACAGGTTCTTGTTGAAAATTGTTATTATACAGAAAGGTGCTACCAATTCTCTTTCACATTCTCAAAATAATTTCATTATTAAATCTTTACACACATTGTCTGTTTCCAGTTGAGTACTATGCTAATTTTTTTTTTAAATAGTTCAGCTAATTATGTATCTCCAAACATACATTTTTTTGCTAATTGTTCTTTCAATCAATGACTGAGCTAGATTTGACAAAATACCTAGGTCCCAGCTAAATCTTCATCCTCACCCACTGGATGAGGAAGCCATTATGTAATAATAACTAGTTGGTTAAGGTTACAGATGACTTGAATGCCTTTCAGCATGGTTTTGGTAGAATTCTACTTGTGTTGCACCAGGCCCACACATAAATGATACATTCCTAGTTATCTCTCATCTTTAAATGCCTGGTGTGTGGTAAGTTAAAGTCAGGAGGGAGAGAAAAAATGTTGAGTAGAGAAGTTGTATTAACATTTCAATTCTATTTACAGGATTTTTTGGTCAAGTACAATCCATATTGAATGAACAAGTGGATTATTTGTGTGTGTATGCTAGTCACTGGTCCTCAATTTTATGTAGTTTTAGAATTAACTCTATTTTTTTTTTTTTAAAGTTACTGTTCACAGACATTTGTATAATATAATTGCTGTAAAAAAAATAATAATTTGTGTTTGTTTTGATTTAAAAAATGTAGCAAAAATATAACTTAAACATTTTATTTCAATGAATTGTACAAAAAAAAACAAGGTTTGATCCAAGCCATGGCCTACAGTTGATTTAATACACCAAAGTTGAGTCTCACGCTTCAATGAGTTGTGAAATGTCAAGGGCTTTGTCTTGGTATTCATCCAACTTTTCTTTCAAGCGTTGATAAATCTAAAGAGAGCAAGTCAAATAGAACATGATAACTATTTACAGATTTATACAGCTTATAGAATGATTATTGTGATCTTAGTAACTAGCTATTAAATTTGAAGACAAAATATTTTATTTATCCCACCCCATTCCTCTCCCACCTCAGAAAAGTTTGGGGTAAAAATTCTAATGGTAGACCTATAGATCCAGAATTAAAGAAGAGGTGCACACAAATGCTTTAATGAATGCCTAAAGATTGAGAGCTCAAGTTAAACAATTGTCTATTTCTCTTGACAAATTTAAAATTAAACTAATTTTACAAGTGTGGCCAAATAGCTGTTTTTTTTATCCCCAAAGATATACATCAACTGTCAAATTTCTAGGAAAATTATTAGAGCCATTTTTTGAAATCAGTGTCAGGGTTTTGCTGATGAATACAGAAATTGTAAAAATGAAAATAAAATGGGGTAGACATCTTGGATCCACTTTATAAAATGAAAATCAATGCTTTAAATAAAAAAAGATCACATACACTAGCTTGAGATGAGTTCTGGCTGTCCCTTAGAGCAACAAGGATTTGGTCCAAACATGTATATGGCACCCACACACTGAGAGGTGCTGGTCTACTGAGACCCTGGAAAAGTGTCGAATATTCAGCATTTTAGTCTAATTAACAAAATGAACATTCTAAGTGTAACATAGTATAGTTAACCAAAATGGTTTGGTACATTAAATATGTCCCACTGTACTCTTACACACAGGTTGGTTATAGTGTAAATACCTTTAATTTAAAGGCAGGACCATCAATACCAGTCAGTATATTGGTAACTACATCTAAATATTCCATGGCCAAAGCTGCAGCCTGGCCGAGTTGGTCAAAGGCCAAGTATACACGCAACAATGCCGCCACATCAAGAGTCTGTAGAGTAAATCGCATTCATTTAAAGTAGTTGTATTTTCAAACACTTTTCATATGTTAATTGTGAGTGAGTCTGGTGTGAATGTACATTTTTTTAAAATAATGTTTTGTTTTGTTTAATGCACAAATTGTAAGACATATTTCCTTACGGACAATATTAATTATTATTATAATTAATATGAAAAAAATGTTGCATTTTCATTAATCAATAACATTTGAAGACCTTTGTGTTAAATTGCAAAAAGTCCCATTGGTTAATAAGTTGAGCATTAAAGAAATTAGATCTTGTAAAGAAATAAGCTTTAAGATATTTTACTTTTTTTTCATTTTCTGTCTGTAAAAAAAAGAAGAAGAAAGGCAAACTAAAAGTTTAAGGCTCAACATTCTAATAATAAATATTACATTTCTTTCCCACACCCAAAAGGTACATTTTTTTTTTTGCACTGTGGTCTTCAATTGCATGAATTGTAAGAGTAATCTAAGGATAATGACAGGAGCAATGAAAACAACACCCATAAGAGCTATGGAGGAAACCGCTGCCCTGATCTCTCTGGATGAAAGAAGAGAAATACAAATCCTCTCCCAATTTACCAAATTGGAAACCTTGGAAAGGCACCCACTCAAAACCAAAAAACAAAACTGGCACTAAAGACAGTCTCAAAAGGACCAATTTCATACAGGAATCTGTTAACCTAAAAAAGAAACACCAACTTGAAAAAGTAACTCTAAAATCCTCGATACACCATAATGAATCTCCACCCTGGGACGAAAGCCCTCTTCCTACTATAAGGGACCATATTGAAAACATAAAAAGAAAATCTGACTACAGACCAACAGAGCTCAAGGAAATAGTGAACTGTTTTCTTCAAACCAATTATCCTAGCAATCAGTGGATAAGAGTTTACACAGATGGATCATCCCATAAAGCCACCACAAATGGAGGAGCTGGAATACTAATCGAATGGCCAGATGCAGAAAAACTTAAAAAATCCATTGCAACTGGAGAGCTCTCTGACAGCCACAGAGCAGAAAGGGAAGCACTAACACTAGCTGCTACCATGCTAGCTAATCATCCAAGTTCCCCACACAGTCAGATTGTCTTACTAACCGATGCGAAAACAAACCTCCAAAGCTTGCAAAACTGATCTATTTTATAATAAAAACCTCAGAACAGCTCTTACAAAACTCAACAACAACAGCAAAAAAACTGTTATTCAATGGGTACCAGCTCATATTCAACTAGAAGGAAATGAGAAGGCTGACACACTCGCCAAGAGCGGGAGAACTAACTCACAAATAAACTCTGCACTCTACCCGGAAGAAATGAAGAAATTAATTATAAATAAAATAAATGAGAAATGGACAAGCTCACATCCAAATCACAAGAAAGATGATGCTTACTATAAGCTATCCCGACAAGATCAACGTGTAATCTTTCGACTTAGGACCGGACACAACAGAATGCGACAACTCATGTACCGGAAGCTCAAAATTGGAACCAGTGATATCTGCCCATGTGTAGTGTCATCAGAGAATGCAGACCACGTCCTCTAAGACTGCGCTCTTTACCAAGAGGCCTGTATAAGGCACTGGCCCCAAGACACCCCAATAGAAAGAAAACTATATGGAGAGCTCCCTGACTTGGAAACCACTGCGCAGTTCATCTCAGATATTGGTGTAGTGATCTGAACCCTCCAACATAACAAATGAGAACGAAGAAGAAGAAGAAGAAGTAAGAGTAAAAAAGCAGGAAGTAAGGAGATTCTATTTTTTTTTTAGATTCTGTCTTCCCAGCCCCACCCCTATTAATAGAGAACATTACAAATTCTTTACAGTTGGCCACAATCCCTCATGTAACATTGGCTAAAGAAACAACTAAAGTTAAAATGAAACTTAATTAGTCATAAAGGTCCAATGCATCAAATGTGACATGAATACAGTGAATAATGAAATGAAACCATTGGTTTAGCAGCCTTTAAGGATGCAGTAAGGCTTTATTTCAAAGACATGACAGTCTGTTACTCTTCATAACATGCAATTTCATAATCCTAGATGCAAGTTCACATTTGCAATTGCACATAAATTAGCATGTGTGAGATGTCATTCAAAAAGGCTAGCAATTTTTTAACTTACAACAACATAATAAATGAAAGTTTCCCAAGGTAAATCTTAATGAACAGGCCAAGTTAAACATTCGCATATACAAAATTCAGAAAATGAGATTATTAATAGCCTACAAATAAAATAGTTTAAAATTAGCTACTTTCCCCTCCAGGTTTTAGTTACCTTAAAAGAATGTATTAACCAGGTGGGCAAGTCAAAGCCCTGAGATAGCAGTGAGTGAGCAATACACTTATGACACTGACTGCTGCCATCTTCTAGCAAGGTGAGATAACTCTGCAGCAGACTCCAGGCCTGATCCGACACAGTGTTCTCCTTGGCACCACACAAGGGAATGTCATTCTCTCTCAGCCACAACCAGGCTGTAGCATTAGGATCTTGGGCTGAAACATAAACATCAAAGTAGGACTAATTCTATGGGGACATAGTTCAAAACATTCCTTCAGTTTAAGATGGCAATGCAACTCATATATTAAATTTAAAAAATATTTTTTTTCTCAAAAAAAGAAATGTGCTCTCATTTTTACAAAATTTTTAATCTCTTATAAAGGATATAATAATTGAAAATAAATCTATTCAGTTTCAATTTTTCTACTGACAGTTTATCTTATGCATTATTTTTCATTGCGTTCATTTTACATGATTTTTTATTTCCCTTAATTTAAGGACACAAAACATGTGGTCTATAAGGCAGATGATGTAAGGTCACCTGTTTCTGTGGCCCATGGTTAACAAGGGGGTCATGTCAACGACCAACCATCTTTACTTTTCCCCAACTAATGTCAGATACACATTAGATCTGGGTGTACTCAGAGGCATCTATTGATCCCGAAATTAAGATTCTAACCCAGGATCCTCCGGTTCAGAAGCCAAGCACTTAATCACTTGGCCACCATATATAGATAAATGTATTAGTCAAGTAAAGTTTCAATCCATATCATTGTTAACAACTACAGAATGGCAAGTATTATGAGTTGATTGTATGAAAATATAGGAGTTGTGTCACACAGTACTTCAAGAGTAACATCTCTTGTATATGTTATTGTGAAATGAAGAAGGCAGAAAATCAATTGTAAAATGTTTTACATGTTTTGGATGTTCCTTCAGAGTTGAAGATAGTTACTTCCTAGTCCAAACCTCCCGCAGGACGACGGGGGATGGGAGCGGGCAGGGTTTGAACCCGGGACCATCGATAAATCCAAACGACAGTCCAGCGTGCAAACCACTCGACCAGGCAGTGGAAATTGAATTAAACTGGATAATCTTGCGGATTAGTCTTCAACCCAGTGTTTATCCTTACTCTTGGCAAACAAAATCTGAACTCACCTGATGATTTAATGAAGGAAGCAGAGGTCATGGACAGGCTGACGCACTGAAGGGAGAGACTGGACAAGATTGGCTCTGGGGACAACCCAAAGGCCCGTGTTACAGAAACAGCAAGATCGTACAGTCCAGCAGAACACAAAAGGGAGACCATTTCTTCCTTGGAAGGCATGGGACCTACAATACAGAAAGAGTCCATACTATTACATTTCTTTAATAAAATAATTAAATGCTTTTAAAAATACAATCAAAGATGTACTGATATTTTGGAGAAAGGCAATATAACAAATTACCAGAGATTAACGGTGAGTCGCCTTCATTTCTGATGAGTCTTAGTCTGGCATCGAGCAACAAGTAATCTTTTTCTAGATCAGCCAACTCCAATATCACCACTTTCTTGGGCACTGAAAACAAAGTCTACAGTTAATATGTTTGTTTTGTTCGTTATGCAATAGAAACCAGAATTATAAGATTCAAAGCAAACTTTTAAAAAACGTCTGACGAGCAAGGTTGCCTAAGTATCTTTAATTTTTTTCAAAACAGATAAAATAAATACTAAAAATACCAACTTTAATGTCTGCAGATTTATCTCCAATAAATGAAACAAATATGTCACCAATAGACAATGAAAGATAAATGCTTTTAGGGTGACATTTTGATATTATACTTAACCACTCAGTCACCTGGCTATCTTAACTGCTTAACAACTTGCATCAACTTGTGGGAAGCGTGGTCGAGAGGCTAAGTGCGGCTTGAGCTTGGCTTGCTTGACTACCTAGAAGGGGGCTCGAGGTTCGACACCCGACTCGGGCAGAGTTGTGTTTACTGAGCGCCCAAAAGCAGCACGGGAAACCAACTCCTAGATACCCCCTCCCCCCCACTGGTCCACAAATGAGATTGGGCCAAAGCGCTCTGAGCATGCTATAAGCATGAAAGTAGCGCTATATAAAAGCTATAATAATAATAATAAAAAAAAAAAATGATAAAAAACCTTTTTGATCTTGAACAGCTGTATCTCTTCTCAATGCATTCCTTCCCGTCTTCTTCTCCACTTCCACTGATTGAAAGACAGGCTTCACTATCCAGGCATACTCTGGCCTGACCAAGCGTAGAGTGTTGATGGCACACAGGTAGCACTGGGCTTGCTGCTGAAGACTTTTCAGACCAGGCACCTCTTGAGAGAGCCGCAAACCTTTTTCAAACATGATTCTTCCAGCTAAAAAAATACATAATTATTAAATCAGTGGTGAACTATAATTCAAGTTTGGTATTATTATTGAAATGAGTAAACAAAACCATTTAATACTACATAGCTTTAAAACTAATGTTTGGATAACATCTTTTCATGGTGCACATTGAGTCAATAACAAAGTTTGTGGTCTTTATATATTTCATGTAACTGTCTTGACAAAAAGAACTAATTTTGTTAAAGCCTATCAAAACAAACTGTTTTGTCTATTTGCCAGCCTAGTCCAACAGTGGTTTAGTAACTAGACCTCTTTAGGGGCAGAATTATGACATGAGATAATGACATAATTTTATTTTAAAAACCCTTTTCTGACAATCATTTGGGGGGGGGGGGGGTTTAAGGGCCCAGGGGGATTTTCAAATTTGGACCCCCTCGAAAAAACAACAACATAAGAACTCTTTATACTCGCTGTTTGAACATGAGATGTAGCCCCTTCATTATTGGAATTTCACTAACATGACTGACAGTTCAATGATACATAGATTCACCAAGACCTTAAAGTCTGTAAATAAAAAAAAAATCTTTTCACCTTTTCTGTAATCTTCTCTGAATATGAAATGTGAGAAGAGTAGACTGTAATAGTCATAAGTAAACATGTCCACAGATCTGGCTCTAGTCTCCAATATGTACACCACCTGGAAAAACAAAAAGGATTTTTTCAATCATAACTCAAAGTAGAATAGAAAGATGAATGAACTTGACCTCCAGCTTTGAATTTTTGACGCTCACCTCATCCTCCAGGTCCTGGTAATCAAATGAAACAAGATCCCGCAAGTGTCCCCGTTCACACAGAACTACAAGAAATTGACGAAGACAATCTTTTTTTCTGGAAACAAAAAAAGGTAAGGGGCTGTTATATGAGAAAGTAAACGCAGACATCAGAGATACATAAAGTATCTAAACTGAGCTCAGAAATAATAAGAGGCCATAGAGAAACTCTTTTAAGGTTACTTCTGCTTTCTTGTCAAAAAAAAAAGGGTTACTTCCCTTTCCCCAAAACACACCTACTGCATCACAATATAAAAATTAAGCCAAGTTAACCTACAATATTTAGTCTTTTTCATAAACCACCAAAAGACTGGCTAGTACAAACAAGATGAACATAGGGCCATCATCTGGTAACCTTGAAATATGTAAGACATTTGTTGAGAATTCCCTTGTAATTGTTAGTTCTAGACTGAATTTTTCACCATTTTTTTTTAACACTTAAAAAATATAGTTTAACTTGGCAAAGTATTACATATCATACCTTGTAAATTAAATGGCTTTTTTTTTTACAGGCATTATGTTAATACTAGACAATCATTTCTTACAAGCATTTTTAAAATGAGAAATGGGTGATTGATGAGCCATAAAGAGACACTATGACAGCCAAACAATATAAGTAGACTGCCTGTATAACATTGTGCAAACAGTTTATGCCCTGATTCTGCACTGACCTATCAATATCTGGATTGTTCATCATGGCAGCGAAGGCCTGTTGATTGTGTCCCAACTCTAGATGTTCCTTGAAGACTTTAGACTGTAATGTGGGCTAGCAGGGAGAGGAAAAATAGAAACGATGAATTATTAACATGTTGTTTTTAGTTTCAAATACTACAAAGCAATACAGAGTTGATCATTTAGGGCTTCTCATCTGTAGAGACAATTAAATGGTTACTACTAAATGCTAAACTTGAATATCTGGAAATTAAAATATAGAAGTCTCCAGCACTCTGCTTTAACTTAAAGAGTTCTGGGTGCATAAATGTTGCTAGAATATATAAAAGGAGATGAGACTGAGTAGTTTTTGTGTAAGGATTCTTTTGTTATTTCAATAAATGTAATTTTTAAAATTTTGAAGTGTATTTTGAGATATAACTTTACCTATTTATTGCGCTTCAATTAATTTAGTTTTAAAATTATCATTTCATAGCCCATGTTGCTGTATTTTTTTTTGTAGCGAGCCTGCATCACATTCAAGTGAGAATATATGTCATCGACATTCATTTGTGAAATTACCATTGAGGGAGTTATTGTAAGTAAGAATAGGTATTAGTATAAGGAGCTAGATTTAACTTTGTTGTCTTTGATACTTACTAAGTTGGGGTCATCCTTGTTGGCTTTATTGATAGCTTCATTGGCCATAGTGATGACCAGGTCAGAATAGCCTTGATCTTCAAGCTGTTTAATAACCTATGACATGTACAAATGATAGATGAAATGAAAATTTAATACTGCTTCAACTTTTTATATTGAATTCTAAACCTAAATACAGTAAATTAAACTTTCATTGTTAAAAACAAGGACCCAGGACATTTTTAAATATTGTAAGGATGTATGATCAAATTTTAAAATATTTTATTACTAATAAAAGCATCAGGCCTACAATAATTCTTTACTTTAGTTCTGATCTAATTAACAAACAGCATTGATTGCCTCACAGGTTTAAAGGTTGTTGAGCTGTGAACCTACCTTCAGATAGTAGAGTATCTGCAGCTTGTAGTGGTCAGTCTCTGTAGTCTGCAAGAGTCTGTGTGACATGAATGGCTCAGTGGCCACACCGTCACTGGCATCAGCAAAGAGTTTGACAGCTTTGTGAGGCTGACTAGATAAAAAAAACAGATAAATGAATTTGAAAACAAAATGATAAAAATTTTCTTCTCAAAGACTAAATAAATTTATGATTTAAAAAAAAAAAAGTTACAGACATCATAATTTGCAGTCTGAGTTAACACGTTTTCGCTAATGACTCACAGTACTTAGCATAATGGTTTGCTTTTGTTATGTTATGGTTAGAGATTATATTAGTTTAGTTAGTTAGATATATTTTGTGTATAGTTTTTAGCGACAGTAAAAGTAGTGACGTAGATAGACAGACTAATGACGTAGGAGACTTAGAGCGACAAGAAGAAAAACATGGCGTTAGTGTAGAAGTAGGCTAAAGTAATAAGTTTTAAAGTGATAGTTTTAAGACTGGACGGATTTCCCAGTATTGTTGAATAAAGAGTTGTTTATATAGTCAAAAGCATTGTCAGCTATATTCTAAGATAGATGTGTGTGTGGCTAACCTAGAATAGATAGAAGTATAGATATAAACGAAGTCGGATAAATTAGCACACAACACTTTATTTACTTCTAAAGTATTTTCTAGGAACCTAATTTAACAAGCTGTTTTAGCATCTAGCATGCAATAATGCTTATCATTATCTTATTCTGGATACTGCAGAAGTTCCTTCACAAAAGAAGATAATTATGTTCCATGTGTCTCCATCTGTCCATCTAGTCATTCATGTCAACAAGAGATTTCAAACTGCTAAGTCATTTATTTTCCTAGCTTATTTAAACAACATGTTCAATGATATAACGATACTGGGAAAGAGCACTTATAAGAAATGCACCCTTTATCTTTTTGTCTTTCAGAGTAAACTCATTCGAACATAAAAATTTGTACATCTTGTTTTTAATATTATTTCAACCATCAAAACCTGATTTCATCTAAATAAACAGTGTAATTAAATAAGACTAAAAGAGATTCTCACTGAAAGTGAAGGTATGCTAGCCCC
>JADKLZ010003046.1:10096-39060 GCA_021533235.1 Biomphalaria straminea | reverse complement strand
TTGTTACAAAGCAATTAGCCAAACAAACCTGTTTGTAATAACTTTTTGACATATGGAAAACACAATTAAACTACTAGAAATTTAGAAAAACTAGATCTTTTTGAAGATATAAAAGTATGTTGTAATGTTTTGGACAATTTGATTATAACATTAGTATTGTACATCCTGCAATAATGAACAAGAGTCCTATTTAAGTATATGCCTACATTACAATGCCTTTAATGGAATTGTATAATATTTTGTGTCATAGTGATTTGCAAATTGTTTTATGCAAAAGAGCTTGACAAATATATTTATAGGTATTAAAAAAGTAAGTAAAGTTTCCCTTTTAGACCTTGCTTATATCTATAAGCAATCTATAAGCAAGTGTAATAATGTTTTTTAGAACATAAAGGAAGAGCTCTTTTTTTCATGCTACGGTACATATATTATTCTCACATAGTCAATGTAGATGCATTTCTTCCTGGATAATTAAGATTACTACTATAATGAAATAACTAGTACAGAATCATATAACGCTCTTTAATATCTTTCAATAAATTACATTATCTACTGGTAGAAATGAAAAAAAGTGTGCAGTATGTTAGCTATACAAAGATCCATCAATTATGTCTAATATTACAGAGTAACTTAATTCTTGACTATATAGCACTATGACAAACAGCTTTTAAATATTACATTGCATCCTAACAACAAGTACCTAAAAAGCAATTAAACTATTATTTAATACAAAACAATACACTTGAGCACCATTTTAATTAGCTCACTGTCATTCCCATGTTGTTTATAAGCATAATTGAAAACTATCAACGATTCATAATGCTGCCATAATGAAGAATAAGCAATTACAAAAAAAATTTTCTAAGACTAACATAAGCTTTTAAACAAAATGTATAGTTCTTATCTAAGTTGCTTTCTTGACATTAATAACATTTAAGCCACATAAGAATACATCATTGAATTGTCACTAGCTATTACAATGCTTCCATCATGTCTTTGTTGATATCCGGAGAGTCATCAAACTTGGATAGTCTGCTGAAAAAAAAACAGAAAACTGATTTTTAAATTAAGTAAATCCTTAATACATAAAATGTATGTAATACATTTCATTATTGAATCAGTATAGATAAAGATATACCTGTCACAAAAGGAAATCTAAATTTTGGAAAAATAAAATTAAAAATTATGAGCTTAATTAAATGATATGATTATATTTCTTTACTCGTCAGAGTAGGGCCTCCAATAACCAAAGGCCGGCCCTACCAGCACAATGACCATTCGCATAAACTTTCCACAACTAATGTCAGGTACCCATTAGAGCAGGGGTTCTCAACCTGTGGGGCGTGATTCCCTAGGGAGTGATTGACGATTTGCCAGGGGTCGCCTAAGACCATCAAAAATATGGATTGTTACTGTCTATTCTTCTATTGTTGTATGAGTATATGTGCATGGGGTCCCGACTGAGTGGGGGATTGTAAAAAGGGGTCACCGAGCATAAAATATGGTTGAGAACCGCTGCATTAGAGTTCTGTCAGCTACTCTGAGGTGCCCCTATAATTCCTAAAATAAATTTAAAAAATTTAATCTTTACTTGACAGTAGAGTCTTGAATGAGCTGAGATAGATCAACTAGATGACTAGCAAGATCAAAGTGACAATCTAGTCAATCTAGATTAGAGTCTATCAAAAAATATAGAAATAGAATATATTATCTAGCTTTATATCTTGAATCTAAAATAATTATAAATCTAATCAAGATTGATTAGATCATAATAGATGATTAGAGATCTAGATATGTGTTCTCTATGTTAGATATTTTTTGCATCCATTTTTTAGTATATACTTCTTTCATCTCCTTTCACTATATCCTTAACTAGGTGATTTGGTTGCTGAAAGTTACAACACAGTTAAGGCTGAGGTTTCAATGTGTGGATATTTTTAATAATTCTAAGTCTACCCAACTTTAATGTGTACCTAACATTATTGGAGGAAGGATAGGTGGATAATAAATAGTTGAGCTGAACACAAAAATACCTAAATAAACTTTCAGCAATAATAATAATTACCTGATGCATGACTAGTCCAACTTTCTTTGGAAATCTTTCAACCAAGTGCCTAAGTCAGTTCAATGATTCTAATTACTGCAAAATATAAAGTAAACTGTTAAAGAAAAAAATAATTAATTTTTATTCTACCAGTGTCAATAAAAACAGCCATAACAAAAAAAAAGCAAAAGTTGATTTAAATAGCTATTGTAAAAAAGGTTCCAGTCAAATTTAAAAACCTTTAAAAACAACAAAAACCCTAATAAAATACAAGTCTGATTCTTAAATTCCATCACAAACAAAAATAACACTAGATGATTCCAAACAGCCACTAAGAAAAATTATCAAGTAGATTTTAAAACCCAATGCCAAAAAAAGATACTGGATTCTAAATAACAACCCAACAAACAAACAAAAAACTGCAAAAGTCTTATTCAAAACTGCAATCACAAAAAGCATAAGTTGATTCCAAAAAGCCATCACACACAACAACAACAACAAAAAAAGAAATCATGGGCATCACAATACAAAACGCCATATCAAAAATAAAACAACACCACAGTCCACATTAAAAGTCCGATTCCAAAACATCTATCATAAAAAGGTACAAGTCATATTCCAAAGAGACCTCACAAAAAAGTATAAGTCGATTCCCATCAGCCATCACAAAAAAAAATGTTGACTCAAATAGCCACTACAAAAAACTTAGATATTGATTCTAATCCTCAAAAAAAAAAATAAATAAATAAAAAACAACAACAAAACAAGTGTGATGCCGAACATCAGTAACAAAAAAAAAGGTGATTCTTAGTTGCCACAAAAATGCACAAGTCAAAATGCGAACATCAACCATCCATCACAAAAGCATAAGTCCATCACAAGCCTAATGCCGAACATCAATTAAAAAAAAATGCTGATTTAAAATAACCACCAAATAAATGGACATGTGTGAATGTGAACATCAATCACAGGAAATCACAAGTTGATTCCAAACAGCCCTAACAAAAACACACAAATCTGATTCTAAACATCAATCTCAAAAACACACAAGTCTGATTCTAAACAGCCATCACAAAAATACACAAGTTAGATTCCAAACCCCCATCATAAAAGAAAAAGTCGATCACAAGCCTAATGCCAAACTTCAATAAAAAAATCCTGATTTTAAATAGTCACAAAATAAATGGACAAGTGTGAATGTGAATATCAATCACAGGAAATCACAAGTCGATTCCAAACAGCCCTAACAAAAACACACAAATCCGATTCTAAACACCAATCTCAAAAAAACACAAGTCTGATTCTAAATAGCCATCACAAAAATACACAAGTTAGATTCCAAACAGCCATCATAAAAGCAAAAGTCGATCACAAGTCCGATGCCAAACATCAATTAAAAAAATGCTGATTTTAAATAGCCACAAAATAAATGGACAAGTCTGAATGTAAACATCAATCACAGGAAAACACAAGTTGATTCCAAACAGCCCTAACAAAAACACACAAATTCGATCCTAAACATCAATCTCAAAAATACACAAGTCTGATTCAAAATAGCCATCACAAAAAGCAAAAAAGTCTGATGCCGAACATCAATCTCAACAAAAAAAAATGCCATTTACAAGAAAGCACAAGTTAATTCCAAACAGTCATCACAAAAAAAAAAGTCAACCCAAAAAGCTACAATGAAAAATGCACATAACAATTCTAAGCCACAACAAAAAAAAAATAAAGATTTCAAACAGCCATCACAAAAATGCAAAAGTCCTTTTCCAAACACCATCATAAAAAAAAGTCACCACAAACATATAAAAATAAAACCACACCAAAATCCACATTGAAAGTCAGATTCCAAACATCCATCACAAAAAAGCACAAGTCAGATTCCAAAGAGCCCTTATAAAAAAGGATAAATCAATTCCAAACTGCCACCACAAAAAAATGTTGACACAAAAAGCCACTGCAAAAAACTCACATCAATTCTAAACCATAAAAAAAATATAGAAAAAAAAATGCCGATGCCGAATTCAATTACACAAAAAAAAAAAGAGCATAATTTAAATAGCCATCCCAAGTTGGAATGCGAACATCCATCACAGAAAAACACAAGTCGATTCCAAACAACCCTAACAAAAATAAGTCTGATTCTAAACATCACAAAAAAAAACATCACAAGTAAAAAAAAAAGCGGTTAAAAAAAAACACCAAATAAATGCACAAGCCTGAATGCGAAAATCCATCACAAAAATGCACAAGTCCGATTTCTAATAGCCATTACAAAAAAATGTCGACCTAAAAGCCACTACGAAAAGGGCACATGTCAATTCTAAGCCAGAAAAAAAAAGATTCCAAACATCTATAATATTAAAAAAAGAATCATTGGGCACTATACAAAACGCCATATCAAAATAAAATCACACTATAGTCCACATGAAAAAAAAGACTAGATTCCAAACATCGATCATAAAAAGGCACAAGTCAGATTCCATAGAGCCTTCACAAAAGAAAAATAAATTTGACTCATAAAAAAACAACACAAGTCTGATGTTGAACATCAATTTTAAAAAAGCCAATTGTAAATAGACATTAAAAAAAAAAATTTCAAGTCAGAATGAGAACATCCGTCACAGAAAAACACAACTCGATCCAAAACAGCCCTCATGAAAACACACAAGTCTGATTCTAAACATCGATCACAAAAACATGCTAGTCCGATGCCAAACAGCCATCACAAAACAAAAATGCCAGCACAACAACCATTTGTATATACTTACTTCCAACTAATATCAGGTACCCGTTAGAGTTGGGTGGGCTACTCCGAGGTGTCCTATTAAGTCCTGAAATTTTTTTAAATTTCATTCTTCACTAGAGAGTAGAGTCTTGACTGAACTGAGAAATAAGACGAGATCATCTAGATGACTAGCATAATAGATTATTAGAGATCTAGATCTATGTACTCTATATTAGATAATAGTTTTTTAATCCATTTTTATTGTTGTTTTTTTTTACTTTATATATATGTGTCTCCTATGCTTTAAATATGTTCAATGTAGTAGAAATTTTACCCTTTTTAGTGTGTCCTTAACAATAATGTCTTCAGCATTAGGGCCATCTTCACTTGTGTTTGGTGTTGTAAGTTTGACATTGTCAATCTAGAAACAGAAATAGGTATTTGTTCCATAAATTTATTGATGAAGCCTAGTACTAAAAATCAAATAGTATTTGGTACACCTTTTAATTAAAATTATGTGTGTATATGTGTGACAAAAACATATAATAATGTCTACTGTTATTCAAACTGTAAAGAATATCTTATTGACAACTGTCATAAAAAAGAAGATGTAAATAAGTTAAAATCCTGTTTGTTATTTTTTTGTTGGAAAGTACTAAATCTGCAATGACTTGCGCAGTGATTTCTAGTTAAGAAGCTCTTCACATAATTTTTGTTCTATAGGGATTTTAGTTTTTGTTCAATATGGGGATTTTGGTTGATTTGATTTGATTTGGATTTTAGGCACATCGGCACAGTTTAGGCCATGTCGTGCCCATAGTCCCTTAAGGACCACTCTCCCTCTACACAGCAAGGGCCAAATCCTATACAATTAAATAATTAAAATCAAGGTCTGTTTATAGTTAAAATAGTAAAAGTAGTAAAAATTTTGGGGCTAGTGTCTTGTTCGATAGAGTATGTAGCTTTGAATCGCATAGTAAGGATAAAACATTTTTTAAATTGTGCATTTACTACTATACAAGGTGCATGTCGAATCATACCTGCCAGGCATTGGCTTTAGTTTATGCTTTTCATCAAAATTGAATCTTGATCATTAAAATCTGTACTGTGCACAAAATCATAGTCTGTTCATCAGGATTCTTTTTTTTTTTTTTGGTCTAATTGCCATTCTCCTTTTCAACCAAATGTTAATATTTTATGAAAATCTGTTACAAAAAAAAATATATATTTAAATTGTATTTTATATCATACATAAAATTTTAAAATGTTTACAATAATAACAAATTATATAGATCTATCATTCAAACACTGCCTTATAAGTCCTTAACCAGTATGAATCAAGAACTACCTGACTGATACAAAAGAAGATCTAAATTTTACAAAATAAAATAATATTAGGGTAATTACCGCTTTTAGCTGGTGTATTTACGTCTCTAGCATACTGAAAATGAGCAGATCATGTTCCTACGTTTCAAGTCCAATAAACCAGTATAGATCTAGTATTTTCGGTATGCTAGAGACGTAAATACGCCAGCTAAAAGCGGAAATTACCGAAAATAAAAAAAAACTAAACAAAGTTTGAACAGGTAGATCTACTTATATAACTTTATTATAAGTAGATCTATAGAGTAACACCGATGTAACCGTAGCGTAACACCTTTAATTTATAAAACTTTATTAAAATCACTAAATTTATAATATAAAGCCTTCTCAGAACTTAAATTAGATCTAGATCTAGTTAAATTGACAGAATTAGAATCAGAAGGTTTCTCTAGTTCCAACTTCTCTAGAGAGAAGACTCAAAAGTAAAGTGTCAATTAATAAAAATGATAAATTATAGACCTACTGAACCAATCATGAAAATTAAGAGTAAAAGTCTTAAAAAGAGCATTTGATTTTGAGTCTCTCAGGCTCAGGTCCTTAAATTATTCCTTTCTCAATGGATTTTAATGAATTTGAAGTAGAATTATAAGGTAGATCTAGGTTATAAATATAATTAAATATACTCTAGATCTAGAGTCACTAGATAGTCTAATTAAATATTATTATATAGATCTAGTAGACTCTTTGACCAAAAATTTAACATTACTCAATCTAAATGAAAATAGTATAGTTAGATAGATCTTTTTGAACGGAGTTTATTGATACCTCATTTATGCTTTTAGATTAATTAGAACATAAGTTATGACCATTTTAGTGTCGGAAAATTAGCCTATTGAAATACCAAATAAATTGTGACAGAAAGGAGAAGCTTAAACATTTAAACTACTATAACTTTTTAACGCTTAAAGATAATGTCATGAAATTTTCCATAGAAATGCACAATTATGTTCTGATAATTATGACAATTTAAAATCTGTGGCATCTATTAACACTTTTTTGTGTTAAGCCTTTGATTTAGGGGTAGGTGTTGAAAAATGACAGAAACAGAATAGGCCTACATATATTCACACATAAAAGGTGATAACTTTAAAACCAATAGAGATAAAGTAAAAAAAGTAAAGTTCCCCTTTCAGACCTTGTGGTCTATAGGGCAGATGATGTAAAGGTCATCTGATTCTGTGGCCCACGGTTAACGAGGGTGTCATGTGGCCAGCACAACGACCAACCGCCTTTACTTTTCCCCAACTAATGTCAGGTACCCATTAGAGCTGGGTGGACTCAAGGGCGCCCGAAAATCCCGAAATAAAAATCCCAGCCTTCACCAGGATTCGAACCCGGGACCTCCAGTACGGAAGCCAAGCGCTTTACCGCTCAGCCACCCCGCCCTCCAATAGAGATAATTAATTGAAGGAAATTTTCGACAGAAATGCATGATTATGTGCTATTTATTTCTTCTTTATGATTCTGAGATAGAAGTTGAAACTTTTTTTTTTCTTAAATAAGGGTCGACATTTCGAAAACGACAAAAAAAAAATATGTTGACACTTAAATGGTCATAACTTTTTAACCAATTGAGATATTTAAATGAAATTTTATTTAAATGAAACAGAAATGCATGAATATATATAATAAAGTATTATTATATATTAATTATAGAGTTTTTTTAGTCAGTTAAATTTATTCAATTTATTGTCTATAATGATCTTTTCTTTATTGATAAAAATGTAATCTATATTAACTATATTATAATATATATATATGTGTTTAATATTATATATCAGATCTAGTTGTGACATTAAAATTAAATTTAGAAAATATAGAATAATTTATGATGAACTGAATCTACTAACAAAAATTTAATTGAAAAATTGGTCATTAAGCATGCTCTTTAGACTCTCAATCTTGGTCCAGGGTTAAAGTCAAGCATTGCCTGCCACCATCCCCTGCTCTCTGTAACTGATGATTGAAAGAACAGGAAACTTACAAGTGTAGTTTAACACATGAAAGGCAGCCAGCATTGACATCATCATCAAAGTTTTTAAAGATTATTTTTTTTATACAGATCTTTTGACTTGGTGCACACAAAGCCAGCTGGATTGTAAAAAAGTACAAAATAGTTAACTTTGAATTTTTTTATTAAACATCTCAAACTTGATGAGTTCCATTTCAGTGTAAAATATAGTCCCATTACTTTTGAAAATTCATTTTTTTTCCTCTTTTGGCATATATAAATATATACCGGTATATTGTTTGCAGGTTTCAAAAGCAGCAACCAATGGCTTCTTTGAAAAAACTTTCATTTCTACATTTATATAAGCTTTCATCTAATTTGATTGCTGGACAAGGATTGCACACTCCTTTAAAATATTTAGCTGCTGTTGGTTTGGCTGCACAGTTTATTCATGTGGCAAAATCTGATTTGGTAAATATTCCTTCTTTAATTCAAATTATTTTATTAATAATAATAATTATAGCTTTTATATAGCGCTACTTTGCTGCTTATAGCATGCTCAGAATGCTATGGTCCAAACTCATTAGTGGACCAGTGGGTCATCTAGAGAAAAGGTTTTCCATGCTGCTTTTGGGCGCTCAAGTCGATCAAGTCTGGTATTGAACCTCGAGCCTCCTTCAATGGTAGCCAAGCCAAGTTCAAGCATATAGTTAGCCTTTCGACCACCCCTCCTACATATTAGTGAGTTTCTTTTGAAAATAGTGCTATGGGGCAAGTTTTTGTTTAATTGTTTCAGTGGCAAAGCGTTAATGAAGATGTCATAGGTAAGCATAATGACTTCTCTCTTGCTTCATTACAGCTAGTAAGATGACTCAGAGGCAACAGTAGTAAAAAATACATCCCAGCCCTATTTATGATTTGAACTTGAGACTTTTATTACAACAATCCAGCACTTTACAACTTAGCTAGAATTAGAAAAACACATATATTTTATTTTATTATAAAACAATATTGTATTTTATTTATTTGCACTTTTTTTTGTGTTTATGATATTTTTTTAAGTAGAAATATAGATGTCTAGTAAGAAATCAATTATTATACTGAAATAAAAATTACATTAATATGTCAAAGGTATTTATTAGTGTTAGTATTGTCCAAAAAAAAAAAAGCTGCAAAACAAAATTTAATATTCTTTTTTTTTATGAAATCTAATATTATCTAAATATTGTGCGATTAGAGTTGTATGATAGATTACTCAAGCAGATAATATACTTACAAATTAGCACTCAAAGGAGCCTCGACTGCCCCTGGTTTTTGCAATACCATAAATATGAACTTTGTGTAATAGATATAATAATTTTAAATGTTGTAGTCAGAATGGAGATGATGTGGCTTTAATTGAATTGTTGAATTGTTTTAGAATTTATAATAAAATACTGTAGGCCTGCTGATATAATAATAA
Organism: Biomphalaria straminea; assembly: GCA_021533235.1. Taxonomy (NCBI): domain Eukaryota; kingdom Metazoa; phylum Mollusca; class Gastropoda; family Planorbidae; genus Biomphalaria; species Biomphalaria straminea. Next base: position 29,489 of record JADKLZ010003046.1, on the reverse strand, counting down.
ATAATAATACAAGGTGCTGAGTAATATGTTGATAAAATGTTTCTCACATTTAGATAGTGTTTAATGTTGCATTCTGATTTGTATTTCAGCACACTTCTTCCACCTATTTTTTTTCTGATGAAGTTACGAAGGCAAAAAGTTCCAAGCCAAGTGATACACCAACTATCTTTTCTAAAATAATAAATAAGACTTTACCTGCTAAAATTTTATATGAAGATGACAAGGTATTGAGTTGTTTTTATGTTTTTGTATAGTTTTTTTAATTTTTATGTAAGCTAGGCTTGAAATAAGGTTGCAATTCATTAAAGTCTCATTGTCTATAATATTAAGCAGAAAGACAGGCGTATTTATGTATTTTCCGAATAAAAATCAAAACGATTCAAGCAATCCTAACAAAACTTGGCATAAATGTTCCTTAGATAGTGGTGGTGACCATAGTGTGTGTTCAATGTACTTACCACAATGGGAGGGCCCTAACAATAGACAAAAAGTACCTTATTGTATCTCTATTTAAGAAAGAAAATTAAAAAAAATGAGGTTTCACAGTATTTTATATTTGATATGTATATGTCAGCTGAACAGGCAAACCCTTTTTCACTCTACTTATTTTTTCATGGTCATCTGTTTCTTTGGCAAACAGTTAATACGCAGGGAGTCATGTTGCCAACACAATGACCAACCGCCTTTACTTTCCCTAACTGAAATCAGGTCCCCTTTAGAGTTGGGTGGATGGACTTAGGGTTATTCAAAATCCCAGTCTTCACAGAGATTCGAACCCAGGTCACAGGTTCAAAAGTTACCACTTAACCAGTCAGCCACCATGACCCCACCATTCAATAAGAGGTTTGAAAAGAGCTTTCAATGTGCAGATATTTACATTGCACCCTTGAGAGGTGCAGTGGCTTATCTGTAAAGCGCTTGACTACTGAACCAGAGTTCCGGGAGAGCAACAATAATTTGAAAATCCTGTAGAGAAATTATGAAAGACCTAAAAGATACTCTCTCCTCCTTATCATAGTCCTTCAGCAGAAGGCAATCAGACTTAGACTAATAATTAGAAAAATCATTTTTTCAGTCATTAAAAAAACATTTCTTGAAATAAAATTGTCATAATTTTATTTTTCTTCTTAACTCATCAGTGTTTAGCATTTTCTGATGTTAATCCACAAGCACCAACTCATTTTCTTGTGATTCCCAAAAAAGTCATTCCAACACTGAGCCTAACCACAGACAATGATCAACTAGTAAGTCATGAATGATTAACACTTCCAAAATCTATTGAAAAATCTGTATTTCTTTTTAGCCATTTGACATGTAGCTTCTTGACAACCTTTAACCAATTTAGTATGGGAACTGCTTAATAATTTACTTCTTAAACTCTCCGCAACAGATTTTTTTAAAATAATAAAACAAGAAATAAAAAGATTGAAACTAAAAATCCATCACTATGATTAACTTATGATTACTGATTTTCCTGTTGGCAAACTTTTCCTTACCTTCGTTATAAATCTCTTGATCTAAAATATAACCTCTTTCCTCTTGGTTGCCGGTCTGTGACTATCCCCACATGTAATTAAATTGGAATTTTATAGATATATAATTGTGAGTCAGTAAAATTATAAAAGTGCCACACATAAGTAATATTTTAAATCTTTAGCTGGTAATAGAATCAGTGTCTTAGATTTTTAGATCCTTTTCAGCAAAATAAAAACTGATCATTTTGCCATTTTTAATTTCAATCCATGCAAGTGAAACTACTTAATAATAGATTCAAGGTCATGAAAAATACAAATGGCTATTTTTGGTTTCCTTATTATTGGTTACAAATAATAATAAGTCTTTTGTGGTTTTACTTTATATTTTTTAACATTGAGAATTATATTCTAGTTACTAGGACATTTACTGCTTGTTGCCAAGAATGTTGCTGAACAACAGAAACTTGAGAAAGGCTTCCGATTGGGTGAGTTGAACTACCTAAATTACTTTTCTTTGGTGCTAGTTTTAAAACTCTAGAACGGGTTCTCAACCTGTGGGGAGGGGGGGGGAATGACGATTTGTCGGGGTCACCTAAGACTATCGAAAATATGGATTGTATTTTGTCAATATTACTATTTCTATTACTGTGTGTGTGTGTCGGGAGGTGGGCAGAGTGGTGGATTGTAAAAAGGGGTCACCAAGCTGAAAAGGTTGAGAATTGCTGCTCTAGAAAAAGTTTTGACTTGATTTTTTTAAAGAACTAGATCTAGAGTTGCAGTACTATGACTTATTTCAATGTTGTTGTTTTTTACCCTCAGTTATCAACAATGGACCTGATGGTGCCCAGTCTGTCTATCACTTACATATACATGTGTTAGGTGGGCGTCAGATGGGATGGCCGCCTGGATAACAGACTTCATCCACAGTTGACAATGTTTATGTAAATATTTTTAAAATGAGATAGCTGTATGGGTCTACTTGTGATAAAATGTGTTTTTGTACTCATTACATGTGAACATTTGAGAAATACAATGAAGTGAAGTGCTCAGAAACCCTGGCATTAGGTTATGGTTCAATGTTACTGCAACACTTAAAATTATTAAGATTTCATATTGTATGTGAAAATGGAGACATTTATTTTATGTCTAGCCTTAATAGCAAGTATAGATTTATAATGTTTTATGATTTTCATGTATTTTTGTATCATTCAACTGGATTGCATCATACCATAATAGCTACCAAAAGGTATATTGTATGGTCTTATGTTCTTTTCGTGTGTTTTTTTTTTTGTGCAACCTATAAATCCTGTACATAATATGGTGAAATAAAGATTGAAAGATTGTAATCAAATTAATATTTTGAAAACCTTTGATTCTGTACTTTAATGTTCTTATTCACAAGTACAAGTAATAATTTATTTTCATGTCTGTAGTCCAAAAATACAATTAATGAAATAATTCTTTGCAAATGATATAATTTATTCATTTCATGGGTCAAAGTTCTAAAAAGCAAAAAATCATGTTTCGAATGTTTTCCTTGCATAACTTTCATATCAGTGAAGGAGAAAAAAAAACAATAAAAAAAAAAAAACAAAGATACAAAACAATTTTACATTTAAGAAGCATTCATAGCATGCAACACCTGGATGCTTTGACATATAAATGATTCCTTTCCTAAACACATTTAAGTAATAATAAAACTGGACTAATGTGTGCATAGAAATCAAAACAATACAATCTGCCTTAAGACTGAAAGTAAGAATTTAAAACCATTTCTGGGAAATGAATATTTCACAATTTACGGCATGTTGTGTTGTCAATATTTTATATAATAATTATTATAACTGCTCTTTACAATTCATAATCTACATTACTGCCAGCACGGTGTGACCCGAGCTAATTACTACAGAGAAAGGAGAAAACAGTTTAGATGTTGACCAAAGCATTTCAAACTGTGGAGTCAAGTAACACATACACGCAAAAACGTTTCATAGTCAAAGATTAGCTCTTGCTGTACAGACAGTATAAAGGCTTGACAGTGTTCACAACAAATAGTCAATATTTCATAAACACATATATATTTAACAATGTGATAACACATTTGGAACAAGTTAGGAAAACAAAAATATTAACAGCTACGTATTTATTTGTATCAATATAACCTTGTGTAGGTCTCTCTTTTTTTTTTTTAAGCCAAGACAAAATATCTTTTAATCATAAAAAACTGTAGCTTGTTTCTTCAATACTACTTTTTTAATACAAAATTATCAGATTTCATATAAAAACTTAAATTCTGCACAAAACTGACTGACACATAAAAAAAAAAAAAAGCAGCATAAATAAAAACATTATGAAGGGAAAAATACCATCTATACCACTCTTTGTACTTGGCCCATATATAGATAATTAACACACACACACACACAGGTACTTTTTTGTAGTATATGTGAATGTAATGACTTACTATTCAATACATTTTAACATGACAGAATAAGATTCAGTATAATGGCATTTCACAGCATATGAATAAAAATCATAACAATATTCACAGAGGAAAAAACAGATGAACTTCCACTACTCAGCTAGTAATTAAATAAGCAGAACAATACAGATGAGATAATAGCACTGAAGATCAGAAGTGGATAAAAAAAACTAGAACACATCCTTACAAACCAATCAAGAGAAATTCAGACAAAAATATAAAGTCAAGTTGACCATCTAGGTACATAAAGCAGAAATAAGTTTATTCTGCTGACTTCACTCGACCCAGGTTTTTTTTGTTTTTAAACAAGCTGCAACATGTTCAATATTCTTTACATGTCAACAACTCACCAAAACCCTCTAATTGTAGTTAGCACTGTCAATAGTGGAAAGAATCCAATTAATGCCAAAATTCAATGAAGAACCAGTTGATGAAAGAAATAGAGAACAAAATATAATTTTTATTAAGCTGTATATTAATTATTTTGTTACACTTGTTTGCTTCGAGTTTCATTAAAGTTAGCCTTCATCAAGAATTGTATACAATTTTTAACAGACAAATTCAAATGTTTGTAAAACAAGTACTAGAGCGGACTGCTGTTACTAAAGATCCGAATACTGACTTGCGATGTGGCAACGAGTTATAGGCCTAAACTGCCCACAGGTGGCGACGTCGCAGGTCACTGTTCATCCTTTTAAAAGGATTGGTCCAGTGTACACTGGATGGAAGATAAAAGCATGCAGACTACCAGACTAAGATTTGAACTTAAAAGCTTGCAATAGAACCTGCATATTTTATCACTAACTCCAACAGCACAGTCATAGACAATAAAAAAGTTAACACTGTTGGTATAGAGGCACCATATCAGAAACAAGACTAATTGCCTAGTTACAGCTGGGAAGCATGGTCAAGAAGCTAAGTATGCTTGAGCTTGGCGTGTCTTGGGTACCAATGAAAGGGGCTCGAGGTTCGACACCAGACTCGACCACAGAGTTATGTTTACTGAGCGCATAAAGGAGGCACGGAAAAAACCTTCTACCAGTTACCCCCTCTCCCCCACAAATGAGATTGGACACTAGTGCTCTGAGCATGTTATAAGCATGAAAGTAACACTATATAAAAGCTATAACTATTTATAGCTTATTAAATATTTTATAGGCTAAATCAAAGTTTTCAAATCTTTTTTTTTTCTTACTACCAATAGATGAATATGAATTAAGTCAAATTGATATAATGCCTAATAAACTGAAGACTTAAATTTGCCCAATGCAACAACATATTTGACATAGAAACTTAACATTTTGAGTAAATTTCTTTGTAACCCAGTCCCAAATAAAAGAATTTCCCTTTGTATCAATGCATTTCTTTAAGTCTTTCTATATATACAAACTCAAGTATTAATTTGTTCTAGTTTGGGTATCAGTATGTTGAAAATATGTTCAAATACAAATGTATTGTATTTAAAAAAAGTAATAACATTTTAAATTTCATGCCAACTCTATTGAAATTTGTTTTTCAACTAGTCTGGGTGGCATGGGTGCTGGCTAAAAGTATTTACAATTTTGAAACAACTTTCACAAAAATATATAACGTGACAGCATTGAAAAAAAAAAGTAAGATGTTTAAAAGAAAAAACAAACTAAATTTAAATTAAACTAAACATTTTAAAATTTCATCTGCTTTTAACCTTGTTGACTTATGCTAGAGGAGGTAATCCTGCCTTTTCTCTGCACTTCTGAATAGTAGCCCTTAGCATGAACTGCTTTCTTGACAATTCTCTCACTCTCTAGGGATAAAATTTAAAAAAAGGAATAAGTTTTTTAATAATAATAACTTTAAAAAAAAGCATTAAAAATCAACATAAAAGTATAGCTAAGTAATGAACAGGTGTAAAAAAATTAAGAAAGTCTTTCATAAATTTTGATGATGATATAAAAAAATGGAAAGTTTCCAAATCAGGGGTCCTGGGTTCAAATGCTGGTGAAGACTGGGATTTTTAATTTTAGGATCTTTGGGCGCATCTGAATACTCAGCTCTAATGGGTACTTATCATTAGTTTGGGAAAAGTAAAGGCTGTTGGTCGTTGTGCTGGCCACATTAACCATGGGCCACAGAAACAGATGACTATCACCAATGCCCTATAGATCACAGGGTCTGAAAGGGGAACTCTTTATTTTACTCCTTCTATGCTGCAGAACCATGTCTTTAAGGTTTTGAAAGAAGATTCTTCAAACAGTAAAAGTGAATTTCAAATACATGAAGAAGTCTGGCCTAAATTTGTGGTATAGAATGAGAAGAGAGACAGTCTCTATTATTCCCAGATAAAATCTTTGAGAAGGACTCCACCTGGGAAATGATAGATGCTCAACCTGGATAAACCTGACAGCTCTTTTGTCTTTTGGTTTTTGCATGAACTATCAAAGGCGATAATGATAGATGGGAAATGATAGATGCTCAACCTGGATAAACCTGACAGCTCTTTTGTCTTTTGGTTTTTGCATGAACTATCAAAGGCAATAAAAATAGTCAATAATAAATAATATAAGCTGTGCAATCTGCAAAAAGTCTATCATCAAAAACTAAATATAGTGCATACCTTTAAAAAGGATTCCAATTCTATAACATTTTTTCTCAATGCTTCTCCTAGATAATAAATTGCATCTTCAATGGCTTGCTCCTCTGCAAAAGCGTCTACTAATCTGTCAAATAAAAAAAAAAAAAATAGACAATAGCACTAAGTTCTATATACAGTACATTTTTTAAATATTATCAATTTCTTTATTTTTCCAGCAAACATGAAGGTTTTAAGTTTCAACACCCTGCTGAGCAACTTAAGAATTAGGAAAAGAACAAAAGGCTTATTAAGTCTGGTCAATCAAGAATATTTTTGCCCAAGGTATAAAACTTCTGATCTTCATGGCTTAATCAGCAAATGTAGAAACTAGTGTAAATTAAGTTTCTTTCTTTGTTCAATTGTGGCATTATGGTTGCAATTCCATTTCTTAGGCATATTCCACAACAGCAGATAGAAGCTAAATTACCTAAGTTAATAAAGGAGTCAAAGTTAAAATTTCCATTCATGTTCAACTTCCCTTATTTTCTAAGGCTGTTTTTTTTTTAATAAATATATTTTTTGAAATTAAAAATAGTTTGGTGGATATGAATCGTCCCTACTTTACTTTCATTCCTACTATGTCCTAAGGTTTCTCTTGCCCACAGAATGGAATGAATGTTTACTCTTCAAATTGAACTCAGATTTGAGCCTGAAGTCTGCTTCTGAGCTCTTGACAGCTCATTTGATAAATCCTTACAAAATATTTAAAACTAACTTTCAACAACAAAATATAAACGTGAAGAAATCCAATTTTTAGACTGAAATGAGAGACCTATGTGAGAAAAAAATAAAACCCAAAGCAAGTCAATGAGAAAATTGAATGGTTTCAACTAAAACCTTTGAAAAAAAACAACAATAACTGCATTGCTGTGTCCATTTAATATAGTGACTTACTGTCTGTATAATGGTGTTGTGGTTACCACAGCATCATCTATACTCAGGTTCTGGTTAGACTCCATCTTCTGAATGGCTTCTTTGACTTCATTATCTTTCTCCCTAAGTAGTTCAATGTTTTTCTCTATATCTGCCTGGAGTCAGAAATAAATTTTGAATTCAGCCATAAAACTTTATTTTATTAATCTATTATCTGCATAAAATATTTATATCTGAACTTAACATTATCACATAGATATTCTTATCTAACTTTTTAAAGTTTTTTACTTCATTTTTCTTCTAAACACCCCACCAAAAACTTTTTATAAATTATTAAATACTTTTCAAAATCTTAAAATTTTAAGTTGCTGTGAATAAGTGGTAATAACAACAAAAAGTGTCACCCTCCAGACTTATTAATGGTCCTGCATGATAATAAAATGAAATAATTTAAATAATGAAAATATTGTAACACCAAGTGTCAACTGAGGATGGTAATACAAGTTCAAAGAAATCAAAGTGTTAGAGTATGTAAATTAATGGGGTATTTGTATCCATGCCTTTACATTAGTGGTGCACTAACATGAGGCAGAACCACAGATTGAGAGAGGCTTAAGGTTGAAAGAACATATAGTGTAATAGGTTTGAATACCCCACTCATTTGGTTAGAATGTATTAAAGATACCAAGATATTATTTTTTTCTTAGATCTTGAGCAATTTAGGTGTAACTTTTAGCTGAGTAATAAAATAGTAATCATTTCTTAAGATGAATTGTATAATGTATTGAAATAGATTTAATAGCTGTTAGTTATTTACTTAGACTAGACTTAGAGTTAGTTATTTATACACTAGAATCCTTAACCGTCACTACAATGAGTTTGTAGTATCAAGAATCATTAACAGCTTTATTATTACAAATTTAATTACAGAACTGATCTAAATTATTGATACAATTACACTTAATACAAGCATTTTTTTTTTTTTTAAAAAGTACTTTTTTATGCTTTTCTTGTAAGATGTTTACATACAATTTTAAAATAAAAAAAAAAGTATTCTGTGTAAAACAGTAATTCTTTCCCATAAAAACAATGCATTAATTTTACAAAATGTAAACATTTTGTGAATAAAATGTAAACATTTTGTGAAGCCAGAGTAACAAATATGGTTTAAAATTTACACAATTTTACTAGTCCATTAATCCTAAAAATAGTATTTAAATAGAAAAAATAAAGAGAAAAAGAATGAAATGATGGATGGGTTTTACTGCACTTGGTTTTTCAAAGGACTTTTTAAAAAAAGGACCTGAGTTCGAGCTCATGGTTCACGTCTCCACACGCCGAAGAGCTAACCGCTCTGGTAAGAAGGTACTTATGACTAAAGAAGGTTGTTTGCTTCAATTTAGAGAAGCGACCTACAAAGATGACTAATTCAACTTATGCTACCACTTCAGTCTATAATAATTTCTTTCCCTTGTTTGAAATACCAAACAAAACAATTATTTACCAATAGTTAATTAACTAATTGGTTATTTTTTTAAATATTGATTCTTGTGTTTCATATATATTATAGCTTTTATATAGCGCTACTTTCATGCTTATAGCATGCTCAGAGCGCTTTGGTCCAATCTCATTTTTGGACCGGTGGGGGGAGGGGGTATCTAGGAATTGGTTCCCCGTGCTGCCTTTGGGTGCTCAGTAAACACAACTCTGCCCGAGTCGGGTGTCGAACCTCGAGCCCCCTTCTAGGTAGCCAAGCAAGCCAAGCTCAAGCCGCACTTAGCCTCTCGACCACGCTTCCCACGCTTCATGTAAAAGAAATATAGTGCAAATTTTTAGCTTGATCCGAGATTGGGTGTCGGAGAAATAACATGTACAAACTTTTATCACACAGACAGAGTAAGTTGATATAAGCTTTGTAAAAAAGACAGACCTTTTCTTTTTCCAGCTCTGTTATAATGATCTCTATCCTTTCCTTTCCTGTAGTTAAATCTTTTTGTGTCTTCTTTAGAACATCCATTTCAGCCTAAATTCAAAAAGATGAAACGTTGAGGAACCAAATCGAAATAAACAAAATTTAGGAATGTGTAACAAAAACTTGTCACATGCAAAAGTGGGTCACAACTGAGAACAAAAAATAACATTAACCCTAAGCATTCACCTACAGGCCTGTGAATGTTACATCCTGATTGAAGATAAAATAATGCTATCAAGATGAGTATTGAGAACATAATTAATATTAATTTAATGAGCTTAAGAAAAGCTCAATAAAGAAAAGAAAATACTTAAAATGGAGATTTGACTTGATTTGAACAACATTAGTTGATACTTATAACACTTATATAGAGTCTTATAAAATCGAAGAAGCTAGTAAATTTTAATTAAATAATGTTTTCATTTAGAATATGAGGGAACAATGTCCCAAAATTAGTTCTCATCTTCTGTAACTATTGCTTTGTGGACGTAACTAGTTAGCTTTATAAGGAAGTAGCTGGATATGACCAGTGGCAATGGTGGGAGGTGATCCTTTAACACTTTTAAATTTTCACATGAAAATGAAAGTAGATAACGAAAATGGGTTTTACCATTTACCTGACACAAAAGTCTCATTATTCAATAGAGATCAATTGTATTATTATTTTTTTATTTTTAGGGTCTTTTTAGTCTTGTGGTAGGACTACTTTATATATCTTAGGTTCCCCACTTGTAAATAAGGAACATTTATGCCAAGTTTTATCAAGATTGGTCAGCTGGTTTTGATTTCTATTCAAAACATACATACACCTTACAATTTGCTTTATATTAGATGGTCAGATATATATATATATGTATATTTGAAAGACATTTACAATAAGACAACCATGTATTGTTACCTGAGCTTGGGCAAATGTCTCTCTGAGTCTTCTTTTCATTTTGTCTTCTACAGCAGAGAGTAGCGAAGCTCTTAAGTCTGCTTCTGTTACTGTTCCACCTTGAGTTAGCCTTGACATGTCACTTGCGCCATCTGCTTGTAAAACAGTTTAGTAAAATAAACATGTCTAAAATTTATCATATAACTATTATCAGCAATCAATGTGATGTTAACAGCAGAATGATGAAGTGCTTGCTTCTGAGCAGTGTACAGGACGTTCTGCTCTTGACAATGGATAAAGTATTTTTTTTTCCTTAGTCAGAAAAATATTTATCTTATCTTATATGTTACAGACGTTACTTCAAAAAAGAAAATGATTAGGTCCTATGTGTCATGCATTTAGTCATGCATATTAACCAATGACCTAAACTCTGCCAAGTCACTGGTTTTCCTGACTAGCTCAGACAACACATTCCATGCTGTAATAGCGCTAGGGAAGAAGGAGCTTTTGTACAAATTTGTCAGAGCATATGGGACATGGAATGTGCATTTATCTTTGTGTCTTTCTGAGTATTTTATTAAATTTTGTTTTTTTGTATTTGAAGATTATGGTTCAGTGTTTTAAGTATAATTGCTACTTTACATTTAAGTCTTCTATCCTGAAAGGCTTTCTAAATTTAATGATTTTACAAAAGGTGTTGCTCTAGCCAAATATGAATATTCGTTTGCTTTGAGTCTCACTGCTCTATTTTGTGTCTGTTCCAGTTTCTTAATGTTTCCTTGAGTTGAGGGGGTTTATTAAGCCATACATGTAACAACACTGTATTACAAGGCTAGGTCAAATACTCACCAGTTGTTATTGAATTTGGTGGATATGGAGGCTGGTTTCCAAACTGTGGTGGGTAACCTCCTGCCTGAGCAGGATATCCACCAGGATATGAGCTTGCGGGGTACTGGGGAGGGTAGGATGGATAACCTGCTGCTGGGTATCCTGCTTGGTTATTAGGATATCCTGGGTATCCTGGTGCTGGGTATCCTCCTGGGTATCCTGGACCTACACCAGTTGTTACAGGATATGGTGGCATACCTAATCAATAATATATGACATCTAATTAGAAAACCAAACATTTAGCATTTAGAAATAGTTAATGAAATGCATAGAATATATAAGGAAAAAGACATTTTTTGACTCAATTTATTTGGACCAAGAGAATATAAACAAGTAAAAATATCCCCATTGTGAACACTAATTAATGAAAAAAAAAAAAAAGAAATACAATTTTCTTATAAAATTATTTAATTAGTTGTTGCACATTTATGTAGTTCAAGGAATCCTAATTTTTTAGATTATCCAGAGCATACATATGAAGCTTCCTAAAGACATCAGATTGCAGCATCTGATGAGGCCTACCTAACACAATGACTACAAGCCCCAATGTTAAACTTTTGGCTTCAAACTCTAATCTAATTGACTGAGTCATATGCTTTATAAACTACACACTACTAATGAATAAATAACAAATGTTAGGTGTAAAAGGAGAAAATTATTATGTTCAACAACAACCTGAGAAAATTAAGTTTGTAAAATGTTGTACAGCTCATGTAGAGATTTTGATCTCCCATCGAGCGCCTCCCCAGGTGGCGGATAGGGTAATGCCCTCCAGATATGGTGGGCACCGGGAAAATAAAATACCCGGGGTGGTCCAAAATCAAACCTGCTGCAGGAAGTGGAGACATCCACAAAGGCTAGGACACCTTACCCGAAAAAAAAGGCTCCATAGAGCTGAAAAGGGCAGTCCCTCAGATGTTTGTTATAAAAAAAATATATACTTCTACGAAAGCTTCTAGACACACAAAAAAAACAAAAAAAAAGAAAAAACCAGACAGATCTCAATGGAAAACAACCTAGGCCAGGAAAAAGACATGTTTGGGGTTAGGGCATGGAGATGAAATCCCCAGGAGAGATCTGAATGAAGGGATGTGTTGAAGCAGGTCAAACCAACACAAAATAAATTTCAATTACTAAAAGTTTTGCTTAAATAAAATGAGAGTCAACTTTTAAAATTTGAGAACTTTCAACACTTTCCCTCTTTATATATTGATCAATTCAGTCTGATTTGTGATTGCTTTACTGCTAAAAGATTTGAACTGTGACTCACTGCTAGGATTATTTGGGTAAGGTGCCTGGCCTGGATATGGAAGAGGTTGTTGAGGTCTTGGGCCAGACGCACGTGAAAACACTGGACACTCCTCTCCAAACACAAGTGCCAGTACTTGAACTAGACTGAGGAGATCTGAAGTAGGCTAAGAAAAAATGGATAATTTTAAATTACTTTTATAGAATGGCATTTTATACAAAGACTATATAATATCATATGTTAATTAAATATGCATATTTAGGGAAAGCTGTTTAAAACATTTCATCTTATATATGTATAAAGGTCTGTTTAAAGGGGTTTAAGCTGTCCTGTAATAATTCTTTTATATTTGCCAAGTTTTTACACTCCTGCCTTTCACTAGACACTATTACATTACTTAAAACAAATATTTTCAAGTCCCACATACATGAAGTATACAGTTAAAAATCAAACAAATTTAATTATTATATTTTTAAAGTAATAATAACGTTAACACTCACATGTCTCCATTCCCGTATATAAGGCATGTCAACTTTTCCATTTGTATCAACATAGCGGCCAGATTTGATCTGCATTGTGCTTGTTGGTTTGACAAACACCATAGGTGGGTTGTATGGATGTGTGTCTATCACCCATATTGAAATAGGGATGTTGTATGTATTTCCTATTCAATAATAGAAAAGACAATAAATAATGTATTTATATTTTTTTAGACAAAAAAAATAATTCAATTTTATCAGATTTTTCTTTCCCTATTATATTAAAAGTAATCTTTTATAGAATTTATTATCACGAAATTTCCAAAATAATTCAATTTTATCAGATTTTTCTTTCCCTATTATATTAAAAGTAATCTTTTATAGAATTTATTATCACGAAATTTCCAAAAAGAAATGGATGATGTTGTGTGACCAGTATAAAAATAAATAAACTTTATCGAACATGTATAATATTTAAATAGATCTGGGTATACTAATGGAATTGTATCTCATCTTATAAATTATAGATGTTACTTTTTTTCTATCCTTAGCCTTACGAGTAAATTTTAAAAACTAATTTTTACACTGCAGTTCTTTTTTAATAAAGTAACTTTTTTTTTTAATGTAAATTTTCCTCAACTTCTCCAACCATCAGCTGCTCACATTAGTAAAAAAAAATTATTATTAATTTATAAAACTTACATTAACACTAACTTACTTTACTAAGCATGATTACCTTTATAGTTGACTGGAATGGTACCTTCTAGCTGTACAAGTTGTCTTTCAGTTCCATCGTTAAATACTGTGATATTGAAAAAAAAAATCAAGTTAACAAAAATGTAATGTTGCACTGCTAAACTGAAAGCTGAAGTATTTAAACAATAGCATCAACAGCACACCAACTGACTGCACACTGGGGACACAAAAATTAAGTTGCTAGAAGTTGAATCCTTTCAAACTTAACCCACAGAAAAAGAATATATGAATCCATATAATATGTGGAAATGATATAATTACTGTGACAAATACAACATAAACTATATAAACATTAGTTAAGGCATGTATATTAAGGCACTATATTTCACATGTTATAACTCAATATTTAGGCACTATATTTCACATGTTATAACTGAATATTAAGGCACTATATTTCACATGTTATAACTCAATATAAAGGCACTATACTTAACATGTTATAGCTTATAAAGGACTTTTAAAACATAATTTCAGACAGAGAAAGTTGAAAGCACTATCTTTAAAGTTAACCCAATCATTTGGGATCATTCGCTTAAAAAAATAAATAAATAGGCTGTTGATAACTTTATTTATTTCTGAGCAGCAAAGTTTCATATCCCAGACATTTTCCAACTAATGCTAAATTATTATTAATTTTTTTTAAAATTACTTTTGTAAAGCACATCTTTTTTTGCTATAATATGTGTGTGCTCTTTGGTCTACTCTCTTGTAAACATGTGGAGGGCGGGGTTATCTGGGAGAAGGTTTATGTCCTGCCTTTAGGCCTTCAGCAAACACAACTCAGCTCAAGTCGGAATTCAAAGTCATACCCACTTGAAAGATAACTAAGCAGCTAGGCCACTCAGCCATAAAGTTCTTAATTTTCATTTTAAATTTTTTAAAAATATATTAAATGCTCTTACCAAATGGGTCAAGTGATGGACGCAGATCTCTGTATTGGTTAATGGTTTTCACGATGTCTGCTTTGGCTTCATTGGGATGCTTATACTATAAGAGAATAAATTTTAATGGCAATTTGGTAAGCAAAACAAACACTGTTTAATTTTATATATATATATATATATATATCATTATATAGTTATAGCTCTGTCTAGGAGTATAGACTTTGACTATTGAATAAATTACAAGATGCAGAGATCACTAATGAGGAAATCCAAAACAGAATCACAATGGATACATGTCTTTTTATTGTACACTACCAATGGTAATGGGGTCCTATAGTAAAATTCTGACCACTTTAAGAAATAAAAGGGAGAGAAATTCAGAAAAAAAAAAGGAAGTGATGGGTCAAAAACAAAAAGGAATGGCCAGGCCTGTCAATGAAAGTGAAAAATATAATACCATATAAGTATTTTTTTTTTAATCTAATAGAGAGTTGAGAGAGGAATAATTTATGTGATAGGGGAGAGACAGTTAAAAGACAGACTACAGAGCACTGTGACGATGATGAAAAGATCTGTCTCATATTAAACTTGATACAATCTAGACCTAGAAATTGGACTACAGTTTGGCCGACAAATTGCCTTCTTTATAATGGTTAAGGCACACTGAGCCATTTTGCATTATGTTTGCTGCAGACTGTTAAAGATTAAAGGTAAGGCTAGGGCCAATCACGACGCTGAGTGGCAAAAGACAAGTGGCGTCCTGTACACCACAGTTCCCACCAGCATGACACTGGGGGATTCGGTGCTGCCCCTTATAGCCAGTCCGCCCATGTGTATGTGTATGTGTGACACAGTGTGAGAGAATAATAAATCAGTAAACAAGGTCTTGGTCAGTATGTTATGTTAGAAATATTCTTTTAGTCTTAATCCAGCACCTAGACAACCCCAAAAAATCTGGCCAGTGGTTACCGGTGTTACCTAGAGACATAAATATGCCAGCTAAAAGCAGAAATCACCTGTTAAATTTTATTAAAAACTAGATTTATGTACAGATCTAATAATCATCTAGGTCTAGATCTTGTCATTCTTTAAATACTTTAAATCTCAATTCATATGTAACCACCACTGTTTCATCATATCTAAACGAAGTGGTCGTCTCCTTTCCATGGCATTAGTTCTAAAACAGAAAGATTTAAAAACTCCTTTTTATTTCACTTTTGGCCAGAGTGTTAAAAGGCCACATCTGTTGTCATCGAGAAGTATATGTCATAGAAGTCTAATTCATAATTAAAAGCGCTGGTTGTGAGTGTGTTTACAAGTGTTTCATATGTGTAAATGTTGTTCGTATTTGCATGTAGTTCTATAATATTTAGAAAGAGATTCATTAGAATATATTAATCTATTGCTATAAACCTGATGACACAAATGGGGTAGTGCTGTGTGTTTTAGCCTACCCAAATCGCCCCAGTGTATAGGCTTTCGTAACAATTTTTTTTATATGACAGAGTTGTTAGCCCTGTGCATAACCATCTGGGGGGCTGCCCCTTTCAGCTCTCTGGATAGCTGCCTTTATTTTCGGGTAAGGTGCCCTAGCCTTTGTGGATCCCTCCACTTCCTGCAAGGCAGCAGGTTTGATTTTGGTCCACCCCGGGTATTTTATTTCCCCGGTACCCACCATATCTGGAGGGCGTTCCCCTATCCGCCACCTGGGGAGGCGCTCGATAGGAGATCAAAAACTCCACACGAAGAAGAGAAAAACAATGCTCGAATAATAATGTTACAAAGAGAGACCAGAAACACAAGACAACAATACAATGAAGCAAGAAGAAGGGCCACAAAAGTTGTGAGAAAGAAAAAACGTGAATGGGAAAAGGCCAAGATTACTCATATTGAGGAACTAGCAAAGGAGCGAGATATGAGAGGAATGTATATGAAAATTAAAGATGAAAAGAACGGATTTCAAGCTAGGTCACACATGTGTGAGAATAAAGATGGTCAGCTTATTACAGAAAACAGCAGGGTCATTGAGAGATGGGCTGAATACTTTGAGGAGATTCTAAATACCACTGAAGATGGAGACAATGGAGAATATGAACTGCCATACGGAGGACCAGATCCCTTAGTGAACCCACCAACACTCATTGAAACATCAGAAATAATAAAGACCATGAAGAATCACAAAGCACCAGGAGAGGACCAAATTACAGCAGAACTAATTAAATTTGGAGGGAAAGACTTACATTCCCAAATACACAGACTAATATCAAGAATTTGGGAAGAAGAAGTAATACCAACAGAATGGGAAACTGCTCTTATAACCCCAATACACAAAAAAGGATCCAAGCTTAAGTGCAGTAATTACAGAGGAATATCTCTACTAAATGTAACTTATAAGATCCTATCTAGGCTTATAACAAAGAGGCTTGGAAAATATTCAGAAGAAATCTTAGGTGACTACCAATGTGGTTTCAGACCCAATAAATCCACAACTGATCACATCTTCACACTAAGATGTATACTAGAAAAATGCCATGAATACAACATACCAATCCACCAACTCTTTGTAGACTATAAAATGGCCTATGACAGTATCAGAAGGAAATATTTATATGACACCCTACAGGATTTTGGAATACCTAACAAGCTGACAAGACTTATACATATGACATTAAACAACACAAAAAGTAAAGTCGTAATACAAGGAGAACACTCACGGGAATTTAGGATTAAACGAGGATTAAGACAAGGTGACTCACTTTCCTGCATGCTTTTCAATCTGACACTGGAGAGAGTTATAAGAAATGTACATATAAACACAAAGGGAACTATTACTAACTACTTCAGGAGAGAAAAAACGGGTCCGCAACCAACCGGGACAATATACAGCCAACCTCTACAATACCTTGCTTATGCCGATGACATTGCCTTATTGGGTAAAGAAACCTCTGACATCGCTAGAGCCTTCACACAACTAGAAGAAGCATCTCGACCAGCAGGACTTGAGGTCAATGACAGTAAAACCAAGTGCATCTCAATGACAAGAAACAATCAAACAGAGGAACCATATATAAAAATCAAAGACCACAAATTTGAAAATGTCCAAACTTTCAAATATCTAGGAAGTACAATTGATTTCAAAAACGACCTACTAACAGAAATAAAAGAAAGATTAGCAGGAGGCAACAGAGCATTTTATAGCACCCATCATTTACTCAAGAGCAAAACAATTTCAAGGAAAACCAAGAAAATAATATACAAAACCATCATAAGGCCAGCAGTAATGTATGGAAGTGAGACCTGGACACTGACCAAGACATCTGAAAATTTACTCAATACTTGGGAACGGAAAATCCTCAGGAAAATCTATGGTGCCATACAGGATGAAACAGGGTGGAGGACACGCACCAACCATGAGATTTATCAACTATATGAGGACCCACCAATAGTGACTGAAATAAAGAAGAACAGACTACGTTGGGCAGGACACCTTGAAAGAATGCCAGACAACAGGGGAGCGAAGATTGTATACCGACAAAAACCAAAAGGCAGGCGACCCAAGGGCAGACCCCGAATGCGTTGGATTGATGATGTGGAGGCAGATCTGCAACAGCTTGGGGTTAGGGCATGGAGACGAAAGGCCCAGGAGAGATCCGAATGGAAGAATGTGTGCAAGCAGGCCAGAGCCCTCCAAGGGCTGTAGCGCCACTGGGATGGATGGATGATGAAATCGCCCCAGTTCAGCACAGTACGAGCAGTCAACTGTGACCAGTGACAAAACACACCAGTTCGGCAAGGACGATAACGCACGCATGTCACAGCAAAAGTGATCAACTGGAGTGGTCAAGAATGTTCTAGGCCAGTAGAGAAGCTATATAAGAGCGAGCATTTCAGAATCGAGAGACTCGCAATGTGACCTAGACAGTGTGTGAAGTTAGTCCGGAGCAAGGCTTTTTTTGTAAAGACGGTGTTAATGTGATTGCCACTTGTGATGTATTTGAAATTAAAATGTCACTGATACTTTTGAGCCTGAGTTGTGAGATTCTTTGAAGTTCGTTGTAGTAACTTGTAGTCCTGTTTGCAGAGAGCCTGGATAGTAGAGTCGAGAGATTCGTTGTAAACACTATCATATGTTACAGTAGTTTACTAGATCTATCTAGTAAAATCTAGTTACTTTGCTGATTGAGGTTGCCAATGACAATTGTAGTCAAACTGAATGTCCATTTTGTCATGATTTGATTGAACCAGGCCAGTCCAATGCCAACCAATACAAATTTTCTACTAAATTCTTGTAATCTTGTAGACTAGTACTAGTACAAGTAGTAGTAATACAAATAGAATAGATCTTAGTCTAATACTAATAATTATAGACTCTATAAGTATATTACAGATTAAATTATAGATAGATTATTATATAGATATCTAGATCGTAGATAATTTAGATATAGATATCTATTCTAATTATCTCTCTTCTTTAAAAATAAATTTAAAATTTACCTTTGATAAATATTGTCTCAAAGCAGCTTCGTACTGCGCCATTGTTTATTTTCAATGTTAAATTCACAAGAAAAATATCATCGTCTTTCAAGATCGTTTTATCAACAAGGACGATATCCTCATAAGAATTTTATCTACACATCTGATAATGTAAATTAGATTCTTCACAGTTTTGTTTTCTGAGAATACAGATTACGATGCCATTTTTTCCGAACAGTACTGATCGAAATAGATCTAATACTATGGTCTAGAACTGTTTCATACAACAGAAGAGCTCTTTGTTTTCACTGAATAATTTCCGTCTCTAAAACTAACTTAGTCAATGGCCCTTGATCATGATTACTGGGGGG
>JADKLZ010003044.1:26800383-26823182 GCA_021533235.1 Biomphalaria straminea | reverse complement strand
ACATGTACAGTGCCGCCTAACTAAATGTACACATGTCACGCTGCCACCTTACTTGATGTACTCATGTCACACTGTCATCTTACCAAATGTATACGTGTCCCGCTGTCACATTAGTAAATACTCATGTGTGACACTGTGCCCTTACCAAACGTTCACGTTGTTATTGAAATTTATAAATATCTATGACGTCCTTCAGTCGCCAAACGACTATTAACCATGACATTGATGAGATGAATGCCTGGGTATTAGCTGTGGTCAGAAAGATGTCGCTCACACATCAGTTCCTCTCTCTCCACATCAGTTCCGTTCCATTTTGGGATCAGCGGCATCGCTGGGTGTAGCATTGTGTGCTGCAAGCTACCCAAGGGTCACCTGCTCCTGGTTTTTCCTCACAGTTGACTGCCGAAACCTTTCCAAAGTTTGGTTATAGCTGCAAGGCTAACGAGCACCTCCTGCCCGATGTTAAACTGGTATAGGTTATTACTGGACTAGACTACTACTAAATGTATATAACATAAAACAGAGAAACTAAACTATACGTTGTGAATTACGTTCCATTAAATTAGCTTGGCTTTTAAACCCGCGTCCGAATCCTGGCGAAGATTTTTTATTTCAGGATCTTTAGGTCACTTCACTCAGTTATGATGAGTACCTGACAATAGTTGAGGAAAAGTTAATGCAGTTGGTTGACACCCTCGTTAACCGTGGGCCACAGAAATATATGACCTTTACATCCTAGATCTCAACGTCTGAGATTACTTTATTAAATTACTTTATGTTACCGGTAATTGAAGCGTTTACTAACTGCTAGTGCTTCATTTACCTCCGGAACATTATTATTATTATTATAGCTTTTATATAGCACTACTTTCATGCTTATAGCATACTCAGAGCGCTTTGGTCCAATCTCATTTTGGACCCTTGAGGGGAGGAGTTGGTTTTCCGTGCTGCTTTTGGGCGCTCAGTAAACACTGACTCTGCCCGAGTCGGGTTTCGAGCCTCGAGCCCCCTTCTAGTTAGCCAAGCCAAGTTCAAGCACACTTAGCCTCTCGACCACGATTCCCAGTAAAACATGAATAGTAACTTTGATTTCTTTTTAAATGGAATAGTATAGTGCATATATAATATATGATTTATATAATTAATTTTTTTTACCTTTTACCTATCTCTTAATAGTCTGTTGCACCGTTGGGGCACCAATCAAGATTTGTCGGCCTTTTTTTTTTCCATTCCTCTCTATCTTTTGCCTTATAACCTCTTTCAGAGGCATTCTTTTATGTTGTCCTCTCATCGCTTTCTCTGCGTCTTCTTCTTTTTCCTGGTACTGTTCCCTGAAGGAAGGTCTTTGCGAGCCCCGGAGATTTTGTAACATGGCCATAGATTTTTAGCTTGCGTTTTTTTTTTTACGATATTTAGCAGGTCATCATGGGGTCCAATCGCTGCAATCTCTTGGTTTGAGATTTATAGTATAGTATAGTATGAATCAATTAGTTATCTAAGTAATGTATATATCTCTTCCCTATCTACTTTGTAATCTTAACCCTTAAAGTGCTGAGATGTTTCACAATGAGTGCATACCCAATGGAATTACAATTCTGGTGTTAAGAGGCTAAACTACCATATATACTTTAAGGGTTAATATTACTATTGCTTTGCATGATCTACTATACAAACACTTGGATAAAAAAGGTTTGTTTAAAATGCATATTGCTACGACCCTATTGCCCTATTGGCGACGCAATATGGTTAATTGTGTGTTAGCAGCGGACACATGTGACACAGGCCAATAGAACAGTTAGTGTGCTATATAGAAGGGGAAGGAACTGTACTGGCATGAACTTTGCACGCAAATGTGACCACTGTTATGGTCAGCTGATCATAAGCCTGTGTGTAGGAGAAACCAGAGATAGAGTGTGTAGGCAGAGCAGTTCAAGATAGGACACGGAGGAGACCAGGTCTGTGAGTCTGGCTATGAAGTCGGGCCTGGTTGTCCTCAAGTGTTGTACAGAGTCCAAGAATAGCTAGAGACTGTAGAGTTTATTAGTTTAGTTATGTGATGGACAGTGTAGCTTTTGTAGTTGTTTATTGTGTTGCCAATTGTGGCATATTGGCTGTTTTATTTGACCAGTATTAAAGTACCAGATTATTTTGGAGCTCTTGTTGTCAGTTTCTTTGATGTGTTGATGTGTTGTTGTATTTAGCAGTGTTTATGGAAGCCTGAGATAGGAGAGAGAGAAAGAAACGTAACAATATGTATAATTTATGAGATACTATTTTCTTAATATTCAATTTTTATTACTTCTTTAGTGTTGGCTACTCAGAGCTTTGAGATTAATGACCATCACTTGTCAAATGTGGACATAGAGTTTCTTCACAGCTTACCGACTGTGCGAGCAGGGGCACGCCTCCCTGGCTTCAAGTACCTGTACCTCGAGCCCGGAAGTCATCTGACCACTGTTCTAAATCTCACCCACAGCCAGCTGGAGATTGCCGGGTCACCTCGCACTTCCCAGCATGCTCTTGATGTTGCAGCAGACATCATTTTGAAGATGACCAGACACATGCCGGCCAGTATGTTCCAGACTTTGACCAAGGGGAAAGTGGGGCTCTTCACAGCTGTGGAGAAAATGACCATCTACCCAGAATACACTCACATCGCTAATGGGAATTGTGGGACATCTTGTTCAGGTAGTTGATAGTCTATGACGTTGATTTCTAATTGCTAGGCCGACAAGAATTGCAGAAGTAACACAATGGCACGTTATTGAATTGCATAAGGATTGCGGAATATCATGTAATGAAACTGTGGCTTGGTTATGACTGCTTACTGCTTGTTGTGACACGGTTACTATGTGTGGTCAACCGTGACACACGGTCAAGTGTTGGGTACCGGGAGTTAGGGGACTTGCGGAAGTCGAGTGTGTTGTAAACATGAGAGTGGAAGTGATCTAGTAGAGTTGGTTATTTGTATATAATATTCATCTTGTAAATATGTTATGGTGTATGCTTCTCAATAAATATAGTTTATAATTGAAGGGACTCGTTGACCACACATAGTAACCGTGTCACAACACTGCTATGTAGTTACATTGTGTAACTTGCTAGTTGTAAAATCTGTCATGAGTTTTTTAACTGTCTTGGTTGTCGGAGTGGTCACCTGGTCGTGTCGTGGTTGTCGGAGTGGTCACCTGGTCGTGTGGTGGTTGTCGGGGTGGTCACCTGGTCGTGTGGTCACCTGGTCGTGTGGTGATTGTCGGGGTGGTCACCTGGTCGTGTGGTGGTTGTCGGGGTGGTCACCTGGTCGTGTGGTCACCTGGTCGTGTGGTATACTTTCACCCTAACCTGGATTGTCGACTCGATGGTCCTGGGTTCACCCTTCCATCATTTTGGAGGTTTGGGTTATGATGTAACTCTCATTTCGGAAGAAACACCGGAAACATGTCAAGCAAAGTAACAAACAACTGCTACGTCATGGGCCCGAGCCGCCCGACAAAATAGTTTTCAGTCTCTTTTTTTTTCTTTCTCTGCCTTCTCATCATGGGCGTAGCCGGGGGGATTGGGGGCTCTATCCTGGCTACGCCCATGATTCTCGTTTTTTATGTTGCAGTGTTCAGATGATTAGATCGATATCTGAGATGAACAGCCCAGTTGTTTCCGAATCAGGCAGCTCTCCATATAGTTTTTTTTTTTTTTTAAATAAGGGTGTTTTGAGGACAGTGTCTTGTTCAAGGCCTCTCGGTGGAAAATAGACGGCATTCTGTGGTGACACTCCACGGAGGATGGGGGGCGGGAGCAAATTTCACTATTCCCAATTTTCAACTTCCGGAACATTTGTCTCATTCTTTGTTCTGAGACTAAATATTAAAATGATCGTGTTTTTTTGAACAACTTCTCAACAACACTTGAATGGTCTAAAATAAATTCCCATGAAAAATGTCTCTTGTGCCATCAAAAAATTCAATCGCGAAACTTACGGAATTATTAAACTATTTAACCGATTTGTTTGTTCAAAGTGAAAGTACTAGATTTGTACTTTTAAGTCTTTTATCATGAAGGCTTTCTAAATTTAATGGTTTCACTAAGGGTGTTACTCTAGTCTAATGAGAATATTCGTTTGTTATTAATCTCACTGCTATATTTTGTGTTTGTTCCAGTTTCTTAATGTTTTGTTGAGTTGTCCCAAACAATGGATGCTTTTTTTTTTGCATCCAAACAGTGGATGCATAGTCTGTTATCGGCTAAATTAATTACATAAAGATTACGCCTTAGAGTCAGGCTAATTATTTCAATTTCTGATATTTTTTTGGTGAGTTTGCGGTTGTTTATTCGTTTTTAAAGTTAATTCCGTTTCTAGTTACTTTTTTTGTATCATCTTCAGGCAACTGTTCTCACACATGCGCAGCTGATGGAAGAAAATACGAAAGTATCATGGGTCTGACTAACTCCAGATCCGTAGTTCTAGACGACATTGTCCTGTGTTCAGCACACGATCCCTACCACCACGTGGACAACATTCTGGTCCACGAATTTGGACACCTGGTCCACTTCTACGCCACCACACCCGCCATCAAGACACAGATCTTGAGCGCCTACAACGCCTCCAAATTGCACGCTACCTGGCCACTCAACACTTACGGTATGAGGAACGCGCATGAATACTGGGCCACGGCCACGCAGATCTTCTTCGGGGCTCTTCACGTGAAGGGAGGCATGAACCAGTGCGGTGCCAACTTCTGCAATGGATTCCAGCAGTCTAGAGATCATCTCAGATCACAAGACCCGGCCGTGTTCAACATCCTGTCGCATGTATACACCAATAACAACCCATCTTTAAACCCAGGCTTTTCCATCTGCCCAGCTGGTGCTGTAGTAGTTGGTTAGCAGAGTAACACATATCTGTTGTGTTTTACACTTAAATGTCAAGGTTGTTTTAATTATATAAACAATAAACAGAATGTTACGGTAACTTTACAAAAATACTAAAAAATAGAGTCAATGGAGTTAATAAAGTTTCTAGTTATTTAATGTATTTTAGAGAGTTAACTTTAATTAAAGGTTATATAGTCTATATATGAACAGCACAGACCATAAAGCGCTTATGGGAAGACAGTGTTACATCGGGATCCATCAGTTGATATGTTTTAAGCTTCATGTGCAATATTCTCGTAAATAAATATATCTCTGTTGTATGTTTGTAAGTTTTGCATTACAAATGAGACTTTTATTTCACAAATAGGAATTCTTCATTGAAACAAGAGCTCATATCTAAAATATCGTATACTAGTTAATATCATCTACACTATTACCTTATACTAGCTTATATCATCTACTCTATTATCTTATATACTAGTTTATATCATCTATACTATTATCTTATATACTAGTTTATATCATCTACACTATTATCTTATACAAGCTTATATCATCTACACTAACGTAGTGCTGCACACCTTCTGGTCCACTTTAAAGTACATGATGACAGATAATCTTGATTCAGTAAAAAAAAAACATACAATAACATGTAATAATGCCGTGGAAATAAATGCATTCGACGTTTGACATTTTTAAAGTAATGTATTCAACAATTATAAAATATCTATGTTGGCAACATCACTTTACAATAAAAACTATCTTCGGCTTTTTTTTTAAGTTTTTATAACGATTTATAAGACTAGTTTTATATCTGAGATGAACTAGGTAGCTGTTTCCAGATTAGCCATTTCTTCATAGAGTTAATCTTCTTTAGGGGTGTTTTGTGATCAGTGTCTTCTTCGGTTACAACAGGTAATACTCCAAAAATACTTGTCTTATCTTGTCTTATATAATGCAGACGTTACTTCACACACACAAAAAGAAGATGATTACGCCCTTCGCGTCATGCATCTAGTCATGCATGTTGACCAATGACTTAAATTCTGCCAAGTCTTTTGTTTTCCTGGCTGGCTCAGGCAACCCATTCCATGCTCTAATAGCACTAGGGAAGATGGAGCTTTTGTACACATTTGTCCTAGCATATGGAACGAGGAATGTGCCTTTGTCTACATGGATAATAATTTTTGTTGGCTTCCTTCCAGTGTACCAATATCGTAGTACATCTCAACAACTGTTTCGTAAATATCTAGCAAAATGGCGTTTCCAGATTGGTTTATGATTGTATGATTCCCAGTTCAAAGTAATCATACAAACAATCCTGTTCATTATTAGCTGGTGTCCATAGAATCACCGGTAAAACATTGTCGTTGACTATGGTTACAAGACGTCCAGCCATAAGAGGACGCTGTCCTACTTTCTGGGCAGTGTCCTCTGCCCGGCAGACATTTTCTTTATGTGCGAAAATCTTTGGCATTCTCTCGTTAATGTCAAGTGTATAGACCTATATAATATTATAAGTCAATCAAGGTACATGACTGGGTGTTAGAAGCATAGACATATATAAATATAGACTGTAAAAAGGAAATAACTTCATGTAACTTGAAAACATGTATATCTTTTGTATTCGAATTTCCGAATTATGAAAAATAAAAAAATTGCATGATCTTCAGTCTTAGAGATTAAACAAAAGTCATAGACATAAATAAAGTACACACAATTGCAATTCACAAATTTTCGTTTAATAAAATAGTCTTATTGGCCAGTCTACATTTATCTATGCCTATGGTTAAAAGTCATCCTTCTGTGGAGAGAGCAAGAAAGAGTCACCGGCTGGACAACGTGAAATAATGGATCGGCATCTTTCTTGATATCCTGCAAAGAGCAGCTTCTGACCTGAAAAGTGGAAGGATATGGTTACGCAGAGTTGCCCACAAGTACGCATCTTGCGTATTTCGTACGCAAATGGACTCGAAAATATGCATTTCCCCTCTCTAAAGCAGAAAAAAAATTAATTAAATTACTTATTACTTACTTACCTATTGCATTACACCTTTATAGGGCCTATATTCGCCTACTGGCGCTAGAAAAATCTGAGTATCTGTCTTCGGACATGTTTTTATCATTAGTTTCTTGTAAAACAAATCCCACTTTTGCAAGATGACATTTTACAAACAGTTTTTCGCATATTTCAGGGGTTTTTTTTAAACAACGTTTTCTAAGAAACTCCTCGCAATCTTTGAGAATTTGTTTTTAATTTTTTGTTATCAAGTAGAATGAACTCATGGTTATTCCCTGGCACTGCCAGAGTCGAGCTTCGTAAAAGGGAAAAAAATTCATTACAGTCCACTTTATCATTGCCCGGCCTTAGATAATAGGTGGGCCTGGGCGATATGAATAAGTGTCCTCGACTGAAATAGAGCTATAAAAAGTTTATTGACCAGCCTACTCTAACAAAGACATTGGTTCTCTAAAACAAATTGTTTTGAGTGAGAGTCACCCATCAATCGGAGTCTTAGCCGTTGCCTAGTTTGTGTATGTCCATGGCCGACCCTGACTTAACAAAGTCATGTAAGGAATTGCAGTCTGACAGGTCGTGCGGTACTGCACTCTGACAGGTCATGCGGTAGTGCACTCTGACAGGTCATGCGGTTGTGCAATGTGACAGGCCGTGCGGTACTGCACTCTAACAGGCCGTGCGGTACTGCACTCTGACAGGTCGTGCAGTACTGCACTCTGTCAGGCCGTGCGGTACTACACTCTGACAGGCCGTGCGGTACTGCACTCTGGCAGGCCGTGCGGTACTACCTTCTGACAGGCCGTGCGGTACTGCACTCTGACAGGCCGTGCGGTACTACACTCTGACAGGTCGTGTGGTATGCGCGCTTGACTGTCTTTCGGTCGTCTCGGTGGCCCCGGGTATCACATATAAAGACTGTATCAGATACCCTGCCCGCTGCTATCCCCAGTCGTCCTGCGGGGATTTGGACTAGAAAGTAGATTATCTTCAACTCTGCAAGGACATCCGAAAATGTACAAACATTTTACAGACAGGTAATGAGAATCTTATCAAAGGTGTGTCTGCAAAAACAATTGTCACTTCCCCCCTCCTCGGATGATATAACAATTGTTATTTTAGATAATTGTTGATTTGTTTCGTTTTATGTTGTGTTTTTTTTTTTCGTCTAATTGGACTTTATGTTTTCTCCCTTGCTAGATTGGACTAGCGTTTTACCGTTGATTGCTGCACCTTCAACGATCTGATGAAAGTGGTGGGCTTGTAGTCTTTTATCGCTGACAGGCAATACTAGAGTGTGAACATAGATAGTGTAAATATATTGTAGACTTCTAATTGACTCAGTGAGACGTATTCTTTTGTATTGGTACAGTCTAAAGTAAAATGTTTTTCCACACCTATTTTTGAACAAAAATTAGACTTATAAATTACAGATGTTCCTTCAAGGAACAAGGAATACATACAATTGACCAGAATTGCACAGTCCACAGCAGCACTTGCAAAGCTCAAAACAATATGGAAAAAAAAACAACAGCAAAAAATAAGGTTACAAAGACAGTTTGTGTGGAAACACAAACTCAAAATCAGCCCCCGAAGTGATCCACCCAGGCAGGTAAAAAAGGCAGGTATCGACATTTTCAGAAAGAACATCAGAATTAAATTCTATCAAAGACAAATGACAGAGAAGAATGGATGCAGAAGGTTGACAGATCTTGTTTGGTGACCCAGTGGTCCAGCAGACCAAAGAATAGTTGAAAGTGAATGTGAAGTTAAATGCAAACCTGACGTAACTGGTGTCTTATAATCTATATCTAATTGATCTAATGGTTTTGTAAAGGGTCAATCTCTTATTCAAATCCTCAAAAAAAAATATTTCCATAAAAATAAAATTTCTTTTAGTTAAGTGTTCTGTAGCCATTATGTAGCCCTGCAGTTCACGCGATAATATGAAAACCTACTTATTAATTGTTGTTTCAAATTATGTCCAACTTATATGCAGACTAAATAGATTTTTTTTTCTCTTAAAAAAGTAAACATTATTTTTGGGGTAAATGTAGTAGTTAATTTACGTAGCAATACAAATGTAAAAAAAAAATTAAAAATCTAAAATCACTTGCATAAATGTGTTAAAAAATATGGTATATAGATATCTCCACAACTATAGAGTCTCCTAATAGAGGATCCTAATTCTTAATGGACTTATCTTATAAACTATAGACGTTTCTTCAAAAGAGAAGATACTGTTACGACCTCGCCATTGCACATCGCAAGTCTGGCTAGCGCACCTCAAGTCTGGTTAGCGCACCTCTAGTGAACGGACTAGAAGACAATGTTTACAAGGGAGTAACGACTTCCGCCTAAGGCTGGAAGTGGAAATAAAGACACTGTAGTGTAATGAAGATGTTATTTGTGTACCTGTGATGTCTGTCAATAAATATATGTCTCGTTGAGTTGGCCTTGTCTCTTATATTATAACAATGGTGTCAGAAGTGGGATTATTGGCAACTCAACGAGAGGAGGTAGGACTTGATCACAATGGCATCGTTCAAACTATTAGACCAACTCTCAGTTAAAGAACTTAGGCAGGAACTCCGTGACCGATATGAGAAGCTTGGTGGTACCAAGGAGGTGCTTACAGCTCGTCTACGGCAAGCCTTGGTAGATGAAGAAGAAGATCCGGATGTTTACTTGTTTGAAATCAAACCGGAGATTTACGAAATTATTGGCAAAATGTATGAGGGTATTGGTGCACTGTGTGATAAAATTAACAGGATGGGGAACAAGATAGATGAAATGGTGTCACAAGTAGAAGGCCAAATAGACCAAATTGATCAAATTGAGTCGCAAGTAAAAGGAGGAATAAACTTGTTGGTGAAGGAGCCGTTGCCTGTGGACTCGTTGGTGAAGAAGTTGCATGGTCAGGACTGTGGCTGCACAAACAGTGGTGCCGGAGACTCTGGGGATTTGAGCGCCGTCTGTGTCTGTGTTGTGGGCAAGTCTTGTGGTTGTGACTTTAAAGACAAGGAACGTGACAACAATTGCTGCGACGATCTCGAACGGAAAGAGAGAAATGAAGAAACTGTTATGTGCCCGAAGCGTTTGTTCCTGTTGCACCTGTTACCAGTACCTCAATCTGCCGGACAGACCAAGACAACGTTGGGTCTGCGTCTAAGCCTATTGCTATAGACCTTAAAGACCTCTGCCTATCTGCCGGTGCTCACGAAGGAAATGTGAAGCTCGACAACTGCATCCAGAACTGGAGCATGAACTGTACGTGCGGCGCATCACACCTAGAATTTGGGTGCCAAGAAATCCATCAACAAAGCATGTGTACTTCTTCCATCGTCATTGACATTGGCCTAAATGAATGTCAGTTAAATCACTCGAAATCTGAGCTGCCAAGAGGAAGACATCTTCCACTTGGAATTGAAGAGACCTATCTCCTGGACGTGAGAATGCTGGATGAAAATGACTGCGGTGCATTGGACTTTGTCTGCAACGTGGCTGCATGTGAACCTGCAGCTCTCATCAGAGGCGTCTGGCGGGAGGGTCCGCTGAAACGGCGTGTCCGATCAACGGCTGTGCTGAAGAAAACAGTGCTCGACACTATCTCGTTGAGTGTCAACTGGCCACACCATCACCTCAATAACAGCCTGGTCAACTGGAGAAAGAGGAAGCGACGGCCGCGGAAAACTGTGCAGATGGCTTCGTGGGCAACAGGCATCCTACCGCCTGTGGCTCCCACTGATCGACCTCCACCTGAACTGTCAAACCTCAGCTGCAGTGTTTTTCTTTTCGGGACGAAAAGTGTTAAGACGGGGGCAATGTTACGACCTCGCCATTGCACATCGCAAGTCTGGCTAGCGCACCTCAAGTCTGGCTAGCGCACCTCTAGTGAACGGACTAGAAGACAATGTTTACAAGGGAGTAACGACTTCCGCCTAAGGCTGGAAGTGGAAATAAAGACACTGTAGTGTAATGAAGATGTTATTTGTGTACCTGTGATGTCTGTCAATAAATATATGTCTCGTTGAGTTGGCCTTGTCTCTTATATTATAACAATACTTACGTTATGCGCATTTCGTGCGTCAGTCTAGTCATGCATGTTAAATAGAGGGATACAAGGTATCACTTAGGCTACAAAGACTGCATCAGTTATGAGGAACAGGATTGTTTCAATTACCCTAATACTTTATGCTGATATCACAAGGTTCTATAGGGCTCGCGAAGACCTTTCTTTATGAAACAGTACCAGGAAAAAAAAGAAGAGGCAGACAGAAAACCATAGAAAGACAACATTGAATAATAGACAGGCTTGCCATTGAAAAATATTCTATTCAAAACAAAATATGAAAAAAGATGGAGAAAAACAATCGACAGATCATGTGTGGTGCCCCAAAGAATAAAAATAATCTTCGTCTGAGCAATAATATAAAGTAAGATTCTAGAATCTGGATCTACAATAATCGATAATTTATTTGCATATACTATGTATTGACAATCTAGCTAGTTTTCTTAATTTTACAAATGCAAAGTAAATTAGAGTTGGCAAATGACCGGCGTTACGCTTCATAAATGTTTCGCATACATTGTGGAAGTTCGTTTACACATTTCTTATTAGATCTAAATATTCCAAGAATAACCAGACTAGATCTAAAAAGCACCGAGTCTAGGATTTGCAGGGCATTTTCTACAACATTTTTTACTAGATCTAGATCTATCAGTACTATGAACTCGTTGGATGAAGTTGTGTCTAAATTGAAAAGACTTGCTCCTCTTTCATTAGCAGGTGCCTGTGAAAACACTACTCAGTCTTAGTACTCTTAGTCTACTGTCAGTGTCAGTGTCACTACTAGAATCTATGAATGACTAGATCTACTATGATTCGTATGAATGATCATTTATGATGACTATACTATTACTAGTATTACTATTACTAATTATTGATGTAGATTCTAGATCTAGATTAGTACTAAGTAGATCTATATGATACATTTTTTTTTACAGTACAGTAGGCTGCCGCTATGCTATACTAAGTATACTTTGACTTGACTAAAGAAAAGTTAATCTATGTCTATGAGTATGATCACCATCATGATGATCATCTAAACTAAAGTAAAACTGATTAGAATATATCAATATCCAATATATATTATATTTATCATGATTCATCTTACCCGACTTATCCTGGTCACGACCTCAGTTATAAAATAAATATATTTTAGAACAATAGACTCAATATAAATATAAAAATATTGTCAATATAAAAATAATAATATAGATTTATTAAATGATCATTTATCAATATGCAACATTTGGAAATCAGAAATTGTTTGTTACCATTATGTCATAATCATTAATGTCCCTATAGATCTATTATGATAATTATGTTAGTATTGTTAGATTTTAAATTTAATTTAAATGCTTTCGTGAATTGTATGCATGACTGAATGCATGACACGTAAGACGTAATCATCTTCTTTTTTGAAGTAACGTCTGTATTATATAAGATAAGAAGATATAGTGTAGACTGTAGACAGTGTAGAAATCTAGTATCCTATAATCATGTATAGTATCAGTAGATCTATGATTCTTGCCCAATCATCTTTGAGTTAAAAAGATCAATAAACTGAATTATCTCCCAGGACCCAGGTCAATGTGCCATGCAACACTCTTCAAACAATCCTTCATTCTGCAAAATGTATTACTAGCCTTATAAAAACTTATATATTTATGTCTGGATAGCAAACTATTTAACTTTCTGATCTTCATTTAAAGACCAGTATGGGTATTTCAGTACTAGGAATTGAAAACATATCTTAGTAGAATACAGACGTTACTTCAAAAAAGAAGATGATTATGTCCTATGCGACATGCATTCAGTCATGCATATTAACCAATGAATTTAAATTCTGCCAAGTCACTGGTTTTCATGGCTAGCTCAGGCAATCCATTCCATGCTCTAATGGCGCTAGGGTAGAAGGAGCTTTTATACAAATTTGTCCTAGCATATGGGATAGTGTGGCTTGTAATATCTCTTGAGTTTCTATTTGCCAGCAAATTGAACTTGCCAAATTTCTTCTCCAGTTCTGAGTGGGAAGGTGCAATTTGATGTTGAAAATATACTTTTTGAAAAATTTTTTTAAATATTACGTCGAGGCTGTTTGCCAAATGTTTTTATTGTCTTGACTAGACAGTTATTTTAGAATCTGTATGTGAGCATGTAAAATAGTTCTCTGGACTGTAATGATAATATTTGTTGGGATACATCTTATCTTATATAATACAGATGTTACTTTAAAAAAGATGATTACATCCTACGTGTCATGCATTTAGTCATGCATATTAACCAATGACCTAAATTCTGCTAAGTCACTCCAATCACATGCAAGTTTATACAGATTTTTTAAACATTAGATAATTAACAAAACTTAATATGAAACTTACAATATATATATCTGTTAAAGGGAAAAATGTTGTCTTTTCCTTATTCAGTCACTAGCATTACTCTTTTTTTCATTTCTAACCTAAACTTTCCTAATTTCCTGTCCTAGCAGTATTAACACTGTAGCTTAACAAGTTACAAGTTTCTGGTCTGCATGTATGTAATTTACGCCTAATAATGTAATTACATCATCTTTTGAACATAACATTTTTTTTATGTTAATCCTAATATTGTATCATATTTTGAGCATAACATTTTAAAATGTTAATCCTAATATTGTATCATCTTTTGAGCATAAAATTTTAAAATGTTAACCCTAATATTGTATCATCTTTTGAGCATAAAATTTTAAAATGTTAATCCTTACTGACCGTATTTAAATTATTTTTTCTCAGGGAGCTGGGATAATGTAGGGCTTCTAGTTGAACCATGCCCTCCTAAATATGTTAGTAAAGTTATGCTGACCATTGACTTAACATCAAGCGTCCTAGAAGAAGCCAAAGATAAAACTGTAGACTTGATTATCGCTTACCACCCTCCCATTTTTGCTCCCCTGAAACGTTTGACGCAGTCGTCATGGAAACAAAAGGCTGTGCTAGAGTGTATTGAGAACAGAATTGCAGTGTTTTCCCCTCACACAACCTATGATGCTATTCAAGGAGGGATAAATGATTGGCTTTTGTCAGCATTTGGTAAGGATTCATTAGTCTCATTCATTAGTCATTTAGTTGTAATCTTAACCATAGAGTTAATTATATAGTCTTCTTTTACTAAACCCAAAATGTGGTCATTTAACAATAGGATGGATTTAAGTCTTATACGGTCAGATGCAACACATACAGGTACAGAAAGCCCTGTTTCTTTCATATAAGGGGTCAAGGACAGTTGTTTTTTTTTTAAATAAACAACTTTCAAGTACATAAAGTCTAAGATTCTGATTATACATATTAAATATGATTAGCAAATAATACTTACAAATTCTGACAATTAAGTCTTCAAAATTGAGAACACCTGTTAATTATTTTTTGTTTGTTTCTAGATGTAAAGAAAGACACAGTCAGACCAGTAGAGGCATCAGAAGAATTCCCAGGTGGCCTTACTCATGTTTTAGAACTCGACCTTGATCCTACAAACTTTAAAGAAATAAGAGATCAGCTGCTATCTCGGCTGCCATCTGATTCAAGAATCAGTAAAAACAAGGAGGCCATTCATGTGTTTCCAGTAAAAATTGGATCGTGAGTCAGCTGATTTTTAAGCTCAAAGTAAATTATTTCTTAAGTGTATCTTTAGAAAGATGTAAAACTAGACAAGAAAATGAGTTTCCAAAGTGATTAATGATCATCACTCGAAGTATTAGTTATTGAAGGATCATCCTATGACCAATTAATTGCTACATAATCCAATGATTGTTAATTAATCCAATTATCACATAGTCCAATGATTGTTACTTAATCCAGTTATCACATGGCCCAATGATTCTTACCAAATCCAGTTATCACATAGTCCAATGATTCTTACTTAATCCAGTTATCACATACCAGTATCACATTATTCAATTATTCTTACTTAATCAAGTTATCACATAGTCCAATGATTCTTACTTGATCCAAGGACTCCACATACTCCAATGATTCTTACTTAATCCAAAGTCTCCACATACTCCAATGATTCTTACTTAATCCAAGGACTTCACATACTCCAATGATAGTTACTTAATTTTTAATTATGGGATCTTTGGGCGCCTCTGGTTCCACCCAGCCCTAATGGAGGTACCAGACATGAGTTGGGAAAAAGTATAGGCATTAGGTCATTGTGCTGGTCACATGACACACTCATTAACTGTAGGACAAAGAATAGATGACCTTTGCATCATCTGCCCTATATACCACAAGGTCTGAAAGGGGAACACTATATACTACAATAAATCAACCAAAAAGGGTGTTAAGAAAATAATCTGTTAAAAAAACTTAAGGGATTAGATTGCATGGTCTTTGATATTGTACAGCAAGTGGATTCTGGTAACACTACTTCTCAAAAATTGCACCCCAAGGTTAAGGATAACAGTTCTGTCATGTCTTTTATTTGCAATGTGAAACTCTTTTTTCTAAGTAAATACCTGTACCCCTAACTTACTTAGACTTAGACTTTGGTCCTCCCGCGCCTTTTCGGCGCATTGAGCGGCAAGCTGTCTCCATAAAGATCTGTCATTGGCAATGTCTGAAGCCTCCTCCCATCTGGTGTCCACTGTTCTGAGGTCTTCCATGAAGGTGTGACGCCAAATTATACGAGGACGTTTCTGTTTGCGTTTTCCTCGTATTGGCCTCCATGTCATTTTTTTGGTATGCGTAGTTCATTTTGTCGTAGAACATGTCCCGCAAACCTCATGCGACGTTCTGTCACAACCTCACTGAGTGTTCGACTCCCAGTTCGGCATAGGATTTCCTTGTTTGAGACCCGGTCTGTGTAACTGACTCTCAGAATCCATCTCAGCCATTTTTGTTGAGCCACATTTAGTCTCTTCTCAATTTTGACAGATGACTTCCATGTCTCACATGCATATGTTGCAGTTGGAATGACAATTGTGTTAAGAAGGTGTATTTTTGTCTCGAGTCCAATGGCTTGGCTTGTCCAGATAGGCTGCAGCCTTTGGAAGATGCTCCCTGCCTTTCCTATTAGGCACACTACCTGTACCCCTAAAGTAAAAAAAAACAAAAAACTTGCAAACTTTTTCCAACTTTGTGTCATTGTGTTCTGCTGTGTGACCTTCACCTCTAGTGTTTTAATGCATTGACTTATTATTAACTGACTCTGTATCACTTATAGGATCACTTTGTGTCCACAGAATGTCTAGCAGTGACCACTGGAGACTTAGTGTAGAGTGTAACCAATCAGAACTGAACCAGATGGTTTCTGGATTGACCCAGTATGGTCATTATGAACATATACGAGTAAAGCAATTAGATAAGGTGAGTACAGTCTATAACAATTTACTGGATCACCTCATAACTTCATCATTTTGATCCTAGTAATGGGGTGCTTCAATTACATGAACATTTTGTGTTAAAAACATGGGGGGGGGGGGGATTCTGTTGGTATAAGTAGCTGGTCTGATTAACTGGATATGTCTGAATTTTTCAATAACACCTTATTGAAGGGTTCTTTTGCTTGGCTCAAGTGGGTACTTAAACTCTATGACTTCGAGCCTAACAAAATGGGGCCAACAGAGAAACACAATAACTTGGATCACTGCAGATTTATAATACACACTAAGTAACTTACAAATATGCTCTAAATATGAACCACCCCCACCCCCACCCCACCCCCACCCCCCAAAAAAAAAAAAAATCTAACCAGCTAAGAAATGACAAAAAAAAAACAACTCAGTGACAGCTGAAAAACACCAGCCCTCTTGTACTTCAGCAAACAACTGACTAACTAAAAATCTCTTTCTCATACAAGAAAAACTAAAAACCTTCAAAAAGTGTAAACTGTTCACATTCATATCTGGGAATGTGAACAAAGGGATAAAACTCTTACATAAATAACACATTCACTCTCGCCTTACCTGCCCCTGACATTAATATGACATCTTTGAAAGGACCAACATGCTAGATCCATCCCAAACTTAGTGTAGTCAGCCTTGAGTTTCTTATTTTTCTCATATAATTAAAAAGAATGTCGGCAATAAAACATTTTTGAGAATCATTATTAATAATTAAGAAAACAAACAAACAGATAGTATTATGTACACTTTGACACTCTTTCTTACTGTTGTTGTTTTTCGGACCAGTGGTGGAAGAAGGTATCTAAGAGAAGGTTTTCCTTGCTGCCTTTAGGTTTTTAGCAAACACTATTCTATGGCCACATTACAAGATCTGCAGGGCTTGCAAAGACCTTCCTTTAGGAAACAGTACCGGGAAAAAGAAGAGGCAGAAAGATGGGAGGATAATATAAAAGAATGGAGGTTTTAAACAAGGCAAAAGATAGGGAGGAATGGAGAAAGTCGACAGGTCTTGCTTGGTGCCCCAATGGTCCAATAGACTGAGGGATAAGTAAAGGTAAAAGGTATTCTGCTCAAGTGGTGTCTCCAATTTAGACCCCTTGATAGGTAGCCAAGCATTGAGAGAGGGGAGAGCTGATGTGTGGCTGGCATATTTCAACCATAGCTAATGCCCAGGCATGTTTGAGCTGTTCCATAGCTGCTTTGGGACTGAAGAACGCAATATCCTTGCTTATTTGATTTGTTTTTTAAAAAAAAACTAATTCTTTCTTTCTTTTTTTTTTTCAGTTACCTTTGGCAACTACTGGCATGGGCAGGCAAGCCAAGTTGGCAAGTCCTGTCACTCTCAATCAAGCAATCACTCAAGTGAAAAATCATTTAGGATTACAGCATGTCAGTGTAGCTACAGCTCAAGGTGGGAACATTTCTTTGAACTAATTTGACATTATTTAAACTTTTTGTTTTATCAAGAAGATTGTTCAAACCCTCCATGCTGCCATCCTAGGGGAGCTTTGGGCTAGGATAATACAATCCAACTTTCTGATATTAACTTTTCATATTTAATGTTTGAGTCCAGTGGGAACATATATTTTGTTTTGTGTAATGCACAAATTGTAAGAAAAATTTTCTCATGGATAAAAAAATTAGTAGTAGTAGTAGTAGTAGTAGTTAAAGAAATAGAATTTTGGGATAGGATCATGATTCAACAAATTAATCGCAAAATTCTTGTTACATTGTTTCTCAGTATTTCTCAATATTTTTCAATATTCCTTAAATATATGTATTACATGATATTAATTAATCGATTCTCCTGTGATTTTAAATTTAACAAAGTGTTTCATTAATTATTTTTTTTTACTAGCAAGAGTTTGCAGTTTTCTATTATATTGTATTTCATGTCTTTTAGTTGTACAATAAAGTGTAGAGAAAAAAATGAAACAAAAAAAACTAGTGAGTGTTCACATCTTGTAACTGAAGGTGGCTTAAATGTTTGTGTTTGGTTTTGTATTTTCAGACCCTTTTTAATCATGACTTATAATTGACTTTTAAAGTTTCTTTTATCAACTTTTCACACTTTTGAGATCCATCTTATCATATGAGATGAATCAAAAGATTTTCGAGTTGCCAAAATTAGCCAAAATATTTTGTTGTCAATCTCATTAGTTTTAGTGAACTTTTCTTTATGATATAAACACAATATCCCTACAGTTTTTAGTTGTCAATCATGATGAATCTGGTCATTTCCTCTCTGTCACATAAAAATGATCTCACTTGCTGGTATAAATGTTTCATTGCTTGTTTGGTTTCACAAGTCTCTGATATTTCTTCAGATCATTACTTGCTAGTCCAGACTCCTGGGAGAAGACAGGGGATGTTAGTGGACTAGGTTTGAACTTGTTTAGAGTCCTGACTTAAGGCTCTATTAAATATCCAAGGTTAAGTGAAGACTTGTTTAGTGTTTACAACTTTTTCAGTGGATGACCCAGAAGTGATGTTCTTCATCAGTAACATGAATAAACATACATATATAAATTTGCATAATACAATAATAATAATGATAATATAGTCAACTTGGGACCTATTCAAAGCACACACCAAACTACTTCACAGCTATTGTTAATTTTATTATTTTTCAGGAATTTATTCAAGAAATGTAAAATGGTAGATATTTTATTCTGTCAATTTTCTTTTGCAGGAGAAAGTGAAATCCAGTCAGTGGCTGTGTGTGCTGGGTCTGGATCAAGTGTTCTCAAATCTGTAAGATGTGACCTTCTCGTGACTGGTGAGATGTCCCACCATGAGGTCCTGGATGCTGTACACAGAGGATGCAATGTGATTCTCTGTCACCATAGCAACACAGAGCGTGGCTATCTGAAAGTGCTCCAAGAAAAGCTGGCTACAGTTTTCAATTCTGCCATTTATGTTTTCATCTCAGAAACAGATAGAGATCCACTTGTAGTGGTTTAACTTCTAGCATATTGAAAAGTCTATTTTGTACATTGCTGGTATATAAACAAATATAAAACTTCTATGTGTATGTATTATGTAAGTGCCTTAAAATAACTTCAAGTATGTAAAGAATGTGCAAGCTGAGGATCTGAGTTTCTAATCCACTATTATGGCCATCTCATCTTCCTGATATTTTTAAGCTGCTTCATTACTAACTTGTACATAATCACTAACTGGCTTTATTAATATATGATCTGTTATCATTATCTGCTTGAGAGTGGCTGTAGCCAACATTTTGTCTTTCAGTTAGTTTGTAGAAATATGTCAATATTGAATCATTGTACTTGTTAATAGCTAGATGATTACAGACACATCAACACTTTGAGTGATCAACTAAAACGATGTGTACCGGTACTTTAGTAGTTAACAATTGGCAGTCCTGGCTGTCTCCATATTACACGAAAATCATAACAAACTATTAAATAAAATACAAGGGAGACTACTCCAATAAACATAATAGTTCTTGAACTATAATAGAGTTAATGTTCTTACATAATAACATCCTCTTTTCATTATCAACAAGAAAGAAAATAAAGTTATTGTCCGTAGTTTTACTGCATGAGATAGTCCTTTAGCCAAAGTGGTTTCTTCCTTTCTCTTTCCTTATACATTAAATTAAATAAAAATTAGAATTAAATATTATGCAAATTGCAGGAGCCCCCAAACGATGGAAAATTCCTAGCTACGCCCCTGGGTGTTAATGTCCTTGATGCAAATTCAATGGGCTGACCTTCTTGCATTAGGACAGCACCTAATCCGTCCTGACTGCTATCAACTTGAAACTCCAAACTTTTTTTGGGTTTGTAAAAAGCTAACACTGGTGTTTGTGTTATCATTTTTTTAATGTCATGAAATGCCTTGTCGCACTCGTCACTCCACTGGAAATGCCTTTTCTTGTTAGCTCTCTCAGTGGGTGTAGCACGTCTTCTAGATTGGGTAAGAATTTTGACAGATATTGAACCATGCCGCAAAACCGTCATATTTCTTTAGCATTCTTCGGATGGTCCATGTCTGTAGTTTTACCGTTTGATCTGATTGCTTTTATTTCATGACCATCCTCGTTTCTGGGGTTGCAGTACTTTTCTAGTTCTTAAGTACAGTCCTAGGGTCGTTGTGCTCTTCATCTTGCTTGTAAATGAAATGGTCGTGAATCTCAATAGTTCTTGGGCCAGCACAGTGTAGTATAATAGCCACTTGCTGTTCTTTTGGTTTTGTGGGGGCTCCAGAAGCCGCCATGTAAACCTCCATTAGCCATTTCCATTTTCTGAAGTTTTCTGAGATGTTGCCCTCAGTTATTTTCAGGTCGGTTAACAGTTTGAACAAATTCTGCTATCTCTATATTTCGTATAAAGATTCTATTTCTATTTTTCTTCTTAAGTTATTTTGTAATACTTATTCTTTGTTTCCCACTTGTGGGTTCTGCTACTTCGCTGCCACCATGTTAATAGCTGATAGATAGATGATTACAGACTCAACATGACTTTGAGTGATCAACTAAAATGATGGGTACTTTAATAGTTAGCAATTTGAATGAATTTGCAGTCCTGGCTGCTGCCATATTACAGGAAAACCATAACAAACTATACAATACAAGGAGACTACTCCAATAAACATAATAGTTCTAGACCACTAGAGTTAATGTTCTTACATAATAACAGTATGCTTGTTATTTACCTAACAATGTTTTTAAACTAATGTCATTGTTTCATTTTTTGTTGGCTTGTCCAGCCCTTGGCTCCAGACCTGATTTGATTCATTTAAAGCTTATCTGTGCATAATTCATCTATTTATGACTTTTCTAAATGCTTGTTTAGTTGAATTGGAGAAAAGATTGAATGAAAAGTTGTGACAAAGTGGAGATAGAAATAAGTTTATGTACAAGTACTTTTGTTCTTTTAGAAAAAATGTTTTCCATATTTTGTCGGAATATTTAAACATAAGTAAAGTTCCCCTTTCAGACATTGTAATCAATGGGGCACATCTGTTTCTGTGGCCCAGTGTTTATGAGATGTCATGTGGCCAGCACAACCAACCACCTTTACTTTTCTCCAACTTATGTCAGGTATCTTTTAGAGCTGGGTAAACTTAAAAGCGCCCTAAATATCCAAAAATTAAAAATTCCAGTCTTCACCAGGATTTGAACCTGTACCCCATGGTTCAGAAGCGGAATGCTTTACCACTCAATCACCTTGCCTCCATAAAAATTATAACTATTTAATAAAGTGCTGGTTGTCACTTGCAGCATGAAACTAATGGCACCAAAGTCGATGGTCAACTACAATAGCCATACTGATTGTAGATTGGATCAAAATATTGAAAATAAAAACACACTGGGTTTATGTTCAAAGCTCCAGAGAATTCTGATTTAAAAAAAAAAAAAAAGCTGTTTGACAATCATAGAAGTTGTAGAAGGATAGCGATAATTTTATTTAAAAAAAAGAATGTGGGCCATATCATTTATGTTTCCATTCAATTAGTTCAACGTGGTTTCAACTTTAAACATTCAAGTCTTACCATACAGGCTTAACTGTTTAGATCTTTTGAATGAGGGAACTCATTTTATTATTTAGCTTGTGTAGTGTGCTTAAAATATTTAAGTTCAGGTGAATATTTTCATGTATGAATTGTTGTGTTTTGCTCCTTTTGAATCTGAAAGTTCCTCATTGCATCATCTCCCAATCAACGTGGGAAGTGTGGTCGAGAGTTCGCTTGAACTTGCCTTGTCCTGGCTACCTATGAAGGGGGCTCGAGGTTTGACACCCGACTCAAGCAGAGTTGTGTTTCCTGAGTCCCTAAATGCAGCACGGAAAAACTTTCTCCCAGATACCCCCACTGGTCCACAAAAGAGATTGAACCATAGCGCTCTGAGCATGCTGTAAGCATGAAAGTAGGGCTGTATAAAAGCTATAATAAATAATGTGACATGGATCAATGAATGAGGATTAATGTTACTAACCTATATATATATTTATTTTATGTAGAGTTTTTTAAGCTTTTTTTTTTTTACATTAAATGAGTAAATAAAAGGTCCAAACAACTATTGCCCTAATATATATGCAGATTGTTGAAGCTTTTTTTTTTTTGTTATATTAAGTCAATAAAGTTGGTACCACACCTGCACTTAACAATCTTGATATAGAGTATCACATTGTACTAGTAAAGACCTTATAATTACCTGAATGTACATATCAAAGAGCATAATGTACTAGTTGTATCATTTTTTAATCTTCCTTTATTTGCAATAAACTGCTGGTTTAAAAAAAATGAAATTAAAAAAAAAAACATTTAATGACTTTTCTTCAAACTGATTTTGATTTCTTTGTTTGTTAGGAAATGTGTGAACATATCAACATGTTACTGTGGTTGTTTTCTGTATCTGAGATCAACTAACAAAAGAAATATGTTTTCTATATTGTTTTCAAAACTTTGTTAAATTTGCTTTGTTAATATCATAAACT
>JADKLZ010003044.1:26766639-26776820 GCA_021533235.1 Biomphalaria straminea | reverse complement strand
ACATAAGAACAAAAACCATCAAGGAAATACAGAAAAGAAAAACAAAAATTATGACTCACATTTCCTTCCGTGACACACCCTCCCCTCGTACTAAAGGAGATGACTGTTGGAGTGTGTCCAGCTGCTGGGTCACCTCCTCAGCCCAGCGACAGTTGACCAGTTCGTGAAGTAGTAGAGAAGCTCTATTAAAAAGACAAATAGTTGAATAGAATCTGTTTCATTTTCAAATGTTTTTTTATGTAAAAATAATTCGAAAATTATTTTAATGAATACACTATATACTTTTATATAAATATGATAAAAGAAGTTGTGCTTTTATACTTTATAAAGTATAAGATGATAGAAGTCATCATTGACAAAAAAAGGTGAAATAAAAATGATTTTATTCCATTGACAATTTGAAATGTTCAATAGCGATATTTAGTCCGATGTGTCCGTATTGTTATACTTACCGTCATTTTGTATTTTATAAGGCATTGAATTCTTTAAATAAAATGCATTATTGTAAAAAAAAATAAAAATAAATAAGGATTAAAAAAAAACCAATAATGAACTTGATTAAGCTTACAAAGTGCATTGCTCTATGCTTTGTTATTTAAACTCTGCTGAGAAATATTTTCAAATCTGAAAATCTTTACCTGCAGTGAGGACATTGTGACCTCTGCTCTGTTAACCATCTCTAGAGAAACACAATTGATGGAACATTTAGGGTTCAAAGTAAAAAATAAATCATACATTTAAGAAGAAAATGCTATAGAACTATGACAGGTCTGGTTATTAGTTAAATCTCATTTAAGACACACTAAACAACACAGATCAACCAATCACATTAAATAGGCAAAAAAATAATATGGGATAAAAAGACTTAAGAGAAAAGGGAAAAAAAATCTATAAATTACTAAACAGGTAAAAAAAAAAGTAAAGTTTTGAAAAATGTTTTTAAAAAAAAATTTAAACCTACTCGAATACAAGGAAAACAACATAATTTTGAACAGTGTGGACATAGGCGTGCATCCCGCAACTTCTCCATACAAATGAAACATCGAAAAACCTCCGCCAGACTCTGTAAAAATGGAAACAATAAACACAGTGAAAGAATAATATTAGCAAACATATGCACCTAAAACTCTGAAAGTCATAGCCTCTCAATGCACTAAAACTCTGAAAGTCATAGCCTCTCAATGCAGCTAAAACTCTGGTTACAAATGGGGGAAAAAGCTGCTTTGCCTGTTTGTTAACATGGGTATCTGGAAACAAACTATATAATT
Source organism: Biomphalaria straminea (assembly GCA_021533235.1). Lineage (NCBI taxonomy): Eukaryota > Metazoa > Mollusca > Gastropoda > Planorbidae > Biomphalaria > Biomphalaria straminea. Next base: position 26,775,552 of record JADKLZ010003044.1, on the reverse strand, counting down.
AACTTGGTACTAGGTTGAAATATGCTTTTGAAATGACAATATGTTGTTAAATGAGCTTGGATAATTATCAGTTTTCTTATGAAAGTACTTCAAGTTACAATTTTATTTCTACAAATTTAATCATAAAAAGCTTAAACTTAAGACAACTCAATTTTTTTCTAGCTTTTCCTTACAACTGGCATAAGTGACATTTCCATTTTATGGATGAAATAATAGGAAAAGTCCATTTTTAACAAAAAATTCTACCACAATATGGAATGCAAAATAGCCAAAAAAAATGGCAGTAAATCTACTACAGGTTAGGATACCATTGAAAAAAAATTGGTGAAGAATTTTAAACTGTGTTCAAAGAATCAACATAATAAATTTATGTTGAACACAAGTGTGCACCAAATGTAAAAACTTTTGACCCTTTATATATATTGCATGACATTGCCTTATATAACAAACATTACATGACAAGTAGAATAAATCACCTGAGCTAATATTATCTCATTGCTATTCTGTATTTTTTCTTTCACTGTGTCTAAATTAGACATGAGAATCTCTTCCAGCGAAATGGCTTCTACCTGACTAGCATCAAGAAGATGATCATATTTCAAGCTACTGGATGCACCATCACATGTGGGATGATGGTGTGAAGAACCTGAGGCTTGAGTTGTGTTTACAATGGAAGATTGGTCATGACTGCTGTTTTTCTTAAACTGAATAGATGATTGTTTATACTTTGAAGTTTTCACATCAGCAGACGTAGAATAATTGAGCTGTGCTGTTTCGTGAGGGGGAGTAGTCCTGTAGTCGTTTAAATATTTCTTGAATGGTGTTTTTATTTCCTGAAGTGATGTTTCCTGATGAGCCATAGTTGTGCTGGATATTTGAGACTCTTGTTCTAGATCAAATGAGACTTTATGTTTGAAGTGGGATGTTGAATTGCTGGCTACCTTGGTGCTTGCCAAGCAAGACTGTGGACATTTTGCAGTCTTGAGCTCCTGGTTACTATGATGATGTTCCAATGAGGCTTGATGAGCAATCTTAGACTGATCTTTAGTTTTACCACTAGACTCCTCCAATCCTTGCATCATTGTACAGCTAGCACTGGCTGAGAGACTTGAATTGTGTGAGGATTGAACATTTTCTACAGGACTTATAATCCTAATCACTGGATTTAACTGGTCATTACGTTTCTTATGGGCACCAGATTCATCCCTAAAGTTATCAGAACTTCCCATACCACTGAATATACCAGAATCATTGGAACTGTTATGTGATGATCCACTTCTCACAGTAGAACTGAAGATTTTAATACTGGTTTCATTTGAGTTTGGACTGTTCTCTGACCTTGACCTATGAAAACCATACAGATGCCCAGAAAACATATCAGATGCAGAACGTTTAAGATCATTGCCTTGTGAATGACCCATATCTACCATTTGACCCATCAGGGACATCCGACACTTTTCATCAAGACTGTTCACCGAGAGGGGTCTTTTTTTTTTACTTTTTTGTCTCATAGTTCTTCTATACATAGACATTTTGAAACTCTGTCTGCCCAAATGTCAGTTCCTTGACTATCTTATTGTTACTAAAAAAAAAATCAATATTTAGACTTAGTGTCACTATGTGGATTGTCTCAGCAACTGACTGCGCCAGTTTGTATGCTGCCTTGACATCAACAATATTGACAGTATCCAGGATGTTTTCATAAGTTCTATGGGTTCTTTATTTTAAGACTTTTATCAATATTAGCATAGTAACTTTCAAAGTGTCAATATATATATCAGAGGCGTCACTAGGGTGGGTGTCACCCAGTGCGGTAAAATCAGGGTGTCACCCCCCCCCCCCCCCGCGTTCCACTTATTCTTCAAATTAAATAACTATCGTTGTTCTGTTGTTGTTTTTTGCGCAATAATACAGTTCGTTCATTGCTGCTACACAAAGTTTAAATGAGGATCGGTTATGTTTTTTTCTCTTACATATTATCGTTAATCATTACGTACATTAACATCTACGATTTTTTTAAATAGAAATAAATTAAAAACCAACTGAGCATGCTTTCCTAAGTAAAAATTATACAGCTCTTAATGGAAACTTTTGAACATTATAATCACATATAGTGATAGTTTCATGAGGACAACTAGTGAAAAATGCAACTTAATGAAAAGTATATTGATAGGTAAAAAAAAAAATTTAAAGAATTTTTTTAACATATAAAAGTTTACAATAACTTTAGAAAATAAATATTTAAATTTCCTTTTCAGGATTTCAAATTAGAAAACTTATAAAAAAAAAACTTTAAACTCAATATATATTGCGACTTTGTTTTCAATGGACAGAATTGCTTGATTTGATTTCAAAAAATAGTTGTTAATTAATGTTTTAATGAGAGAACGTTGTTAGTTGATGTTTAATAAAAGACCGATATTAGTTAATGTTTGAATGAGAGAACGTTGTTAGTTGATGTTTTAATGAGAGAAAGTTGTTAGTTGATGTTTTAATGAGAGAACGTTATTAGTTGATTTTTAATGAGAGAACACTGTTAGTTAATGTTTTAATGAGATAACATTGTTAGTTAATGTTTTAATGAGAGAACGTTGTTAGTTGATGTTTTAATGAGAGAACGTTGTTAGTTGATGCTTTAATGAGAGAACGTTATTAGTTAATGTTTTAATGAGAGGATGTTGGTAGTTGATGTTGTAATGAGAGAACGTTGTTAGTTAATGTTTTAATCAGAGAATGTTTTAGTTAAATTTAGTTTTGCAAAGCTTCTTTTCACATGACGCCTTGTAAACATGCATTTGGCAAGAAACAGTTAAAGGTTTAATTCAAAGGCTGGTAGAGATTCGTTGTTGTCTTTCAAAACTTTGGTGTATTCTAGTATTCTAGTTTTAGTATTTCTGTTCACATATCTTGCCGTCAAACCCAATATAAAAGAGATTGATGCACTCATACTTCTTGCTCTCTATTTGAATAGTAAATCTTAAGAATACTTTCCTAATATTTTCATATTGTTAAAACGTATTTTTCTTTTGCATTAACATGCTAGTTTGACTTGAGAAAAGTTATCTTAATAACATTTTGAGCTAACGTTTCACTTATTTCGTAGAGAAAATGTTTAAGTGCTCGAGCTTAGCCACCACTTTTAAAATAATTAACACTTTAATTTGAAGGTACTTTTGTGTTTAGTTTACTTTTTTGAGTACATCTGCCAATAAGAAAGTCAAGCAATGAAAGTTATGCGTGTATTCACAGACAGCTGGCAATCATATTTGTGCTGCGCCTCTAGTGTTTGTATTTTCAGATAGACGTCAAAGATTTTCGCCGATTTTCGCCGTCACACTTTCATAAAATCGTTCTTTCATGGGTCTAACAGCAACACCATGAGCACACCAGCGATTTGCTCATATGACATGCTATCATTAATTATATTATCCTATCTATTAGTATTAGTGGCAAAGAAAGAAAACCCTTTTTCTAGAGAACCAAGAAAGTATAATTAGAAAATATTTTCCGATTAAGAATTTGGACCACATAGCTTAAGTAAACGGTGTACACATCCATTTAAGTTTCTTTTCTGTTCTTCATTTATTACTGCCTGCACTTCTTCATGAATCCTTGACATTGTAGCTGCATTACCATGTCCCTGAGCTCATCATATCGATACGTTAAGCCCATCTCTTTTCAGTCGTTTTTAATTATCAAGAACTGATACACCAGATTTGGCCCACATTAAGAGGAATATCCTACATTTCTGTCATTTCAACATAACCATTGCTACTGTTAATATATCTTACAACTTCAGAGATCTATGTTAGGTGTGCTGTAATACAAGATACCAGAGTACCTTGCAGCTTTTATGTCTCTCATCTCTGATAAGTATATCCCTTAAGTGGTTTGCTAAAACATTTATATATATTTTTGGTACAGGCTTGGAAAGTAATTTTTTTATTATTCATCGCTGACTTGCGATCGTATAAGTTATTATTTCAGCACTGGCTCATATTTGGATAACATTTTCACAATCCCGAGAAAAAAAAATTCATTATTCAATGAAAAGTCTTCACAGTTCGCCACCATATACCAACTTTTTCTTTGCTAGAAACAATGTGATAGTAAGCAATCTATAAAATACAAGATGTTCCTCTGTTTTCCCATCTAAACGTCAATCATAGCAATGACGTCCTTGTCAATTTTTGGAAGCTAAAGTCCTGCTCCCAAAATGTTCCTAATTTGAAAGCCTGATAAATGTTCTTCAGTCTTCTCTCGAGTTTCTCATTGTGGACATGTCCACTATTTATCAGAGAAGAAAATCTTGCTATTGATGTTTTCCCATTTAGAATAATTTTATTCAACAATTTTTAAGCTTTATGATTTTGCTTCTGTCACATTTTAAAGTTGGTATTTTTTAATTATTTTTTTAAGTGCCTTTTTACACTTTGGTGTCACCCCTTATCTGGTGTCACCCGGTGCGGACCGCACCCCCGCATCTGCCTAGTGATGCCTCTGATATATAACGGGGCCTATACTTATATATTTAACTTTTGTCTATGTGCTAGAAACACTCAACACATTTTTAATTTAAATTCACAGTTCTAAAAATAGCCTCACAACTTTATATCATTTCAACTATCTAAAATACTTGGTCAGAATGACAGCAGATTTTCTTCAGTCTAAGTTCCTTCTCCTCTTAATGAAATAAAACAAGCATTGTAACATGTTTTAAAATGCCAGTATTAAAATCTTAACCTAACACAAAGCATTAGGCTATTATTAGAATACTTAGTTTGTGTGTAACCTAAAGATTCAACTCTAGTCCGAGTTTTTCTCAGATTCATTTTTTTATTTATTTTTAGAACTAGTCCAGTCCAAAATAACATTCAATATAGTCCGAAAAAAAAAAAAGAAATCCGAAATCACTGCTGTTCCAATAGGCATCTAGACACTACCGTGTTGCAACTCTAAGGGACATAAATCTAACACACACACACAGAAAACGCAACTATTACAACGATGGATTTGAGAAAGTGAGTTGTCCAACTTTGAACAGGCAAATCAAACCATAGAGCGGCTTATATACAGGATTCCCCAGCATATGAGAGCAGGGGGGGGGGGACATCGCGGGAACCGAAGGGCGAGTCCCCAGATACATGACACAAATCAACAACAGTTGATGGAGACGTGTTTATGTATAAATGCTGACCATCCCCAAGCGCAATAATGGATTGAACTTACGCAGCCACAAGTCTGTCCAAAAAACATCGCACGTGGGTACAGGCTTACATTAGATACAATACACAGCTCAGCAGAACACATATGCACACATACTAGATCTAGGTCTAAGTAAATGAAAGTAAAAGGGTAGGGGCCTGAGTGGGAGCGCGCCTAGTTTTAGGGAGACAGACGAGTGTAAGCCTGTCATTACAGTTGAGGAATCACCAGACGACGAGAAATCAATAATGAAACGAGACATCTTAGAGCCTGTAGCGATGTCTTCCTCTATGGGGCAGGGAAATAAGCTAGATCAAGTTCCCCTGAAAGTTTGGGCTAGGTCTTTAGAGTCAAGAAGGCATGAATTGATTTTATTAAACTAAAAATTGTCTTTTATTATTTCAATTAACGGTTCCGTAATTGTATTTTTTTAATTATTATTTTTAACCCTAAGCTCTCGAACATATTCATGCGTCTTTTTAATATGTTTTGTTTTATTTTTGTCAAATGATTGAATGTAAGTTGATGGGTTACGACAGAACGAGGGAATAATCCAAAATCTTTTTAACGCTGTATACACAATAAACATCAGTTAAGTGCCCTCATATTTATGACAACTGGGTTTGATGAACAATATTTTGAGGAAAATTAGCGAACATGACCATTTAGAGCACCATAGTAAAGTCATAACAGAAGAACAAGAATGAAATCTCGTATTTAAAAAGAAAATCAAAATGTGATACACCTTGAACTCAAATCGAACTTTAATGGCTAACATTTTACATCTAGACAAGTTCAATTGAAGACAAAACTGACGTGGAATAATGTAGCTCTGAAAGTCAACTGATGATGTGTGCAGTACGTAATGCCACTTCCTGTTGTTTGCAGTAAGTCATATTGATGATTGAAGTTAATCATTTGCTGATGTATGCAATAAAAATGTAATGACGTGTTTGGTAAGTCATGTACTTGATAAGAAGTCTAGATATCAGCCGTCATACAACGTGAAATGAAACAAGAAGTGTACAAAATTGTTCCACACACAAAAATAATCAAAATATTTTCACACAAGTTAAAAGATGGGGATAGGAGACAGTAGGCATACAGGCCTATAGCAGTTTTGACAAAACATGACAGACATACAGAAATGCAAACACAATGGAAGATTGATTGATGACTGGTTACAGTGAGTAGTTGAAAGATGGCTATATAGCTCGCCAACTCGTATGTAGGTAAACCCACACCACTAGAGCAGACAAGATGAAATTGGGAGATGGGTGGGGTCCATTGGCATTTCTCATAGAATAAAGTACATTAATAAAACAAGAACGGGAGGTAACTCATTTAGCTAAGTGCAGGCCCTTATGAAAACATGATATTCATACAAAAGTCATGGAGCTAGGGGAAAACAAAGATGATATTCGCCATGTTCGCTTTCTAGAATAATACAAATACATCGAGATATTGAATGTTTCACAAGAAGAAGACAAATCTAATGAGCTATTCGAGAGGCCATCTGAGTATTTTTTAAATGTATTTGCTAAGAGCTTGTATCCGATGATCTGCATGTTGTGTTATACGGAGGTCAAGTTCCCGAGATGAGAAAAGTTGGGGCTTAAAATGAATGAGTGTCGCTTGAAGAAAACTTTTCCATAGTTTGGAAAGTATGGCTCGAAAGTATGGCTCGCAAAGACCTTCCTTCAGGGAACAGTCCCAGGGAAAAGAATAAGAGACAGACAGAGAAAGCGATGGGAGGGAGGATAACATAAAAGAATGGACGGGCCTGCCATTGAAAGAAGTTCTAGCTAAGGCAAAAAAAAAAAACAGAAAGAAATGGAGTAAGACGGTCGACGGTCTTTCATGGTGCCCCAACGGTCCGATAGACTAAAGGATAGGCAGACAGAGAAAGCGATGGGAGGATAACATTAATGAATGGACGGGCCTGCTGTTGAAAGATGTTCTAACTAAGGCAAAAGACAGAAAGGAATGGAGAAAGACGGTTGACGAATCTTGCATGGTGCCCCAACGGTCAAATAAATTAAGGACTAAGGGTTTTAAAGAAAACATGTCATTGTATTTGAAAAGTCACATCTCATACTTAGTTCAATCGTGCTTTCATAAAGTAAAGAAACAAAATGTAGTGGCTATTGACAGGTTTCAACGTTATGGGGGGGGGTTAGGGTTAAAGAAAGATGTCTAAATGTGAATCATGATTCTGTAGGTCAAAGTTCATTTGTAGCTGTGTCATGAAACATCACAACAACCGGAACCAAACAATCCCTATTTTTCCTCTGGTCAGACACCGTCAATATGGCCACGGACTGGAATAACTGACTAAATATTTCACAGTTTTTCAGTATGGAGAAAGACAATGTTATGTATAGGTTTACTTTGCCTGCCTCTAACACTAAGACACACAGACCCTCACATTTACTGTGACAGTTATATCTAATGCTACAGACTTTGCATTTCCTAATCTACAGTAAAAGTTAAGTTCCCCACTCCAACTTTGTAATTTATGGGGTAGATTATGTAAAGGTTTCTGTGGTCCATGATTAAAAAGGATGTCAAGTGGCCAGCACAATGACTAACTGCCTTTACTTTTACTTAAATAATGTCAGCTGTGTGGACTCAGAGGCACCCTAAAGATCTCAAAATTTAAAACTCCAGTCTTCACCAGGATGTGAACCTGGGACCCAAGAACTTTACCACTCTGCCACTGCGCCTTCATTTATACAGTAGACCAAGTCATTTTCTCCACACTTACTATGTACAGATATTCTGTGACATCCATTTTTATTAATTGATTTGTTTTTAAGTGCCTAGAATGGCTAATTACACATTAACGTATTATTGAGTGCTTAAAAAATTAAGACAGAGGTGTAATGCTATTACACATTACTATTTATACTTTATATACAGATCTTTTTAAAATGTAATACAGCCATTTTTTGGGAAATACTGAAAATAGAAAACGTTTCTTTGACAGAAAGCTTGTGATTTTTCATGAATTTTTTGCTCAGGTTTCAAATTCATGAAGACCATTTCTTAGTGAGCACAAACTGTGTTCAAATTTCAAGAAAATCTGTTTCTCGTTTTCAGAGATGAACAAAATGGAACAAATACATATAGATTGATAGCACAGAGAAGAAAATGCACATAGAAATAAATCTATGGTAGAGACACAAGGCAAATCTTCAAAATCTTTGTTGACATGCAGAACTATAAATAGATCTGCATCATCTAGATATCTAAACTATTCCTAGACTTTATCTAGCTTCTAGGTCTCGTTTCAATAATATTTTTTAAGAAGAGAAAGTTTGATAGTTGACTGAATATTGCAAACTTATTGCTAAAGCCTTAGCCTTATGGTTCTATTTTGACACTTTTGTTTACATTTTTGACAAAGTGAAAGCATGGGCATTAGCGCATGTGCTGTTATGTAAGAAATGGAACTGTTTTTCTTTTAATCGACTTTTTATTAAATTTTAGTTGATTGAAAGTCAACAAAGTATAATAGACCAAAACATTATTGCAAGCAAAAAAGGCTTTTTTTTTTTTTTACTTTCACTTTTGTGGCAATCTTGCATCAATTGTATTTGTATAAACATAGATCATAAAACAATAGTTTAGATCAAGACTAATTTGAAAACTTGTTAAATAATATTCATAAAATTTAATCATTTTTTTTAAATCAGAAATATTATT
>JADKLZ010003044.1:26754073-26766539 GCA_021533235.1 Biomphalaria straminea | reverse complement strand
ATTCCATTTGGAGTTACAAATGGAGTGGCTTGTTTCCAGCGAACCATAGATAAAATAATCGAAGACGAACAACTAGAAAATACATTCGCTTATGTGGACAATGTGACCATCTGTGGAAATGATACCGAATCTCATGATAGAAATCTGCAGAGATTCTTCAAAGTTGCTCAGAAGTATGGTATTATCTTCAATGAAGCTAAAAGTGAGATCGGAACACATAGCGTCAGACTGCTGGGATACGAAATAACTAAAGGTCAGCTCAAGCCTGACCCTGAAAGATTCAGAGCCTTGCGGGAATTAAAGGCTCCGTCGAACCTGCGAGAGCAGAAACGGATAGTGGGCTTGTTGGCCTATTATTCTCTATGGATTCCTAACTTCTCCGACAAAATCAGCCTCTTAGCCAGAAATAAACAATTTCCTGTCCCTGGGGAAGTCAAACAAGCATTCCAGGACCTAAAGGACGAGCTCGAGGAATCCGCCGTGTATACCATAGACTACACTCGCCCGCTGACGGTGGAGACAGATGCGTCTGACATAGCTATAGCAGCTACACTTAATCAAGAGGGTCGGCCTGTGGCTTTCTTTTCCCGGACACTATCGAGAAGCGAAAGAAGGCACTCTTCGGTGGAAAAAGAAGCGTACGCAATAGTAGAATCTTTGAGAAAGTGGAAACATTTTCTTATCGGAAGACACTTTACCCTTGTCACAGATCAGAGATCCGTGTCCTTTATGTATTGTAGACAAAATAAAGGCAAGATCAAGAATGAGAAGATCCAAAGGTGGAGGTTAGAGCTATCCTGCTTCCATTACGACGTCGTTTACAGACCAGGTGCACAGAACTCTGCTGCAGACACTTTCAGCAGAAATCGCTACTTATCCGCAATGTCACGTAACGACCTAAAATTACTTCACAACAGTTTGTGCCACCCTGGTGTAACAAGACTGCTACATTTTGTGAGATCAAAAAATTTACCTTTTTCCACCGATGACGTCAGAACTGTGATCAACCAGTGCCAGTCATGTGCTGAACTTAAACCTCGATTTTTTAGGCCACCCATAGGACAATTAATCAAAGCCACTCAGCCATTCGAAAGAATAAGTATGGACTTTAAGGGGCCTCTCCCTTCCAACTCACGCAATAAATACCTGCTTACAATGATCGACGAATTCTCGAGGTTTCCTTTCGCCTTTGCGTGTCCAGACATGTCATCTGCTACTGTTATTAAATGCTTAAATGAGTTGTTCGCCTTATTCGGACTACCCTCCTATGTCCATACCGACAGAGGTACTTCATTTATGTCTGCTGAAGTACAGAATTATCTCAATGAAAGAGGAGTTGCTACGAGCAGGACCACGGCTTACAATGCCAGAGGAAATGGTCAAACAGAGAAACTTAACAGTACTCTTTGGAAAGCTATAACCTTAGCTTTACACTCCCAGGACTTGAGTACGTCTCAGTGGGAACTTGTGTTGCAAGACGCGTTACACTCAATACGGTCACTTTTGTGTACGGCGACAAACAAAACACCACACGAGAGACTCTTTGGATTCTATCGCAGAAGTACTTCTGGAACATCTCTTCCAACTTGGCTAACAACTCCTGGTCCCGTGTTATTAAAAAGACACACTAGATCATCAAAGTATGACCCATTAACAGAGGAGGTAGAGCTTGTGAGCAGCAACCCTCAATACGCCCTGATACGAACACCTACAGGCCGAGAAGAAACAGTTTCTTTAAGATATCTGGCCCCAAAAGAAAAAGACTGTTTCACAGAAAATGTGAGACCCCCTGTGTTGAGCGACGGTCCATCTGGGGACGCTACACCCTCACTTCAGGACCGCGCAGAAAGCAGCGCAGAGAACTCTGCTCCGAACCCTCGTGTGGACTCGGTTGAAGTCCCGAACATCGAGAACTCTACTCCGAACCCCCGTGTGGACTCGGTTGAAGCCCCGAACATCGAGGCACCGAATGACATTGTTGGTGCTGATAATGATGGTGCCTATCCTGGTTACCGTTACAACCTGAGAGAGAGACGATCAAAACCCAACTACAAGGTTTAGCAAACTAATGTATTTAGATGTTTATATTTTCTAATGTATTTCGATGTTTATATTTTCATGATCTTTATATTGCCTTGACTATATGTGGTTGTGTTATGTGTATAAATTTAAACGTGGGGTGAATGTTGTGAATTTGTGTAGTTGGATTGTCACCCCTTAGTATTTGTTTACATTTGTTATCCTGTGTACTGACCTTATTTCGTGATGTGATTTCTACTATGTGTGTAGTTGTTTGTCATTCAGTGAAATAGCTTAAGAATGTAACACGGATTGTTATTATTGAGTACAACACTTAAGTTCAATGAATTTAATTTGTCAAATAAATCAGAGAGAAATGTGACCTTAACCCACCAGATTTAGTCATGAATAGAAAATCCAAAGTCTTTTTTTTCAGCCTCCAAGAATGAAATCAGCTCAGCCTTGAGTTGGACGACACGCTTTAATACTTTTTCCCTGGAGAGCCAACGAACGTTGGTATGATACAGGAGGCATTTGTAGTCTGAATCCATTGCTGCACAGAGCTGAGAGAAAAGTCAGGATGCAAGCGGTCGAGATTTGATGAAGTTTACAACTTCAATCACTTGATCCAGAACAGACATCAAACCTTTTGGCAAAGATTTGAAGGCAAGAGCTTCTCTGGATCATGCAGTGAACAACTAATACATTTGGATTTTCTTGACGAACAAAAGTGACGAATCCTTTTCTGTTTCCCTGCATGGAAGGACAGCCATCGATGCAAACGCTGACACAGTTTTTCCACTGTAGTTTGAAGAACAAAATGTTTTCGTTCACCACATTGAATATATCTTCGCCTTTGGTCGTAGTTGCTAAGTCCTTGCAAAATAAGAATTCGTTGACACATTTTTCATCCTTTATGAACCGAATAAAAGCTAGCAGCTGGGCTTTGCCGCTAACATCAGTGGATTCATCAACTTGAAGAGACCACAGAAGAGACAGTTCATCGTCAGTCACGTTGAAGTGTTCGCAGATTTGATCTTGTAAATCTGACGATAAGTCTTTTATTCTGCGTGAGATAGTATCATTTGACAAAGGAACTTGTTTAACTTTTTCGGCGGCATCAACAACTATTGCTAAAGCTGGTACAATGACAGATTCAGCCTCTGTGTGTGCTTTCTTGCGTTTTGCTAATAACTGAGCAACCTTATAACTTGCAATCAATCCCTTTTCTGGCAGCTTTAGGTAATTTGTAAGTTTCTTAGCTTGTTTATTTTGTTGAGCCCTGATGTTTTCGAAGTATTCCTTCGGTTGGGCTTTTACAGCTGGATGATTTGTTTCCAAGTGTCTCTTCAATTTGCTTGGAACAAGCGCCTCATTTGATAGAGTTGCATTGCAGATCAGACAGATTGGCAATGAAGAATCTTCAGGTCCCGAAGATATCCGATGTAATCTTCTTTGTACCTTCGTTTGGTTCCTTGCTTTTCATTTAACGCTTTCGCAGTTTCATTCTTAATAACGTATTTCTCCATGGATATAAAATATAAATAATGTTTAGTGATAACTTGTTATTATTAGCATACACCTAATCAATGTACATGACACACATGGCTAATTATTATCTTTGTCAATTCATGAACTGGTGTGCATCTGCTAAGGTGGCCTACATTTGAGTCATTATAATATATTCCATAAACTGAATAGCTAACACCCCTTTCCATCAATATGGAACGATCCACTACTATTACTGATCTTTGCAAGAGGGGATGTCATCGCGACGTAAAATAAAAATTTAATATTAGGCTGACCTGTGTAATGCTACACTTGTGGCGTTCTGGAAATTCCCGCGGCACATCTGCAAATCTTCGGCGGCACACAAGTGTGCCGCGGCACACAGGTTGAGAAACACTGCTCTAGTATCTATGAGATACATATAGGAACTAAGAATATACCTTTCCATAACAGAGAGAGAATACATATTATGAAGGCATCTTTAAGGTTTCTTATTTTAAAACAATGGAATAGTAACCATTTGTAATGTTTTTTTAATAACTTGACTTACTTGACTTAATCCTGTATACTCCCAGGGAGCATAGGGCCGCAACCACACCTCTCCACCGAACTCAGTTCTGAGCAGCTTTCTTCATCTGCTCCCATGTCATTCCAGTACCCTCAGCTTCACTGATGACTGACCTCTTCCAGGTTTGCTTGGGTCTGCCTACTTTCCTCTTTCCTTGTGGATTCCAGTCAAGAGCCTGCCTTGCAACATTGGTAGCTGGTTTTTGCAGGGTGTGTCCTATCCAGCTCCATTTTCGTTTGGTAATGTCTTGTGCTATGGGCTTTTGTCTAGTTTTTTTTTTTTTTCCACAAATTGGTAGTGGTTATCTTTTCTGGCCACCTAATTCCTAATATCCGGCGTAGGCATCTGTTAACAAAAGTTTGGAGCTTTTCCGTATTTCTTTTAGTGACTCTCCAAGTTTCTTGTTATGTAGAGATACTGCCTTGGAGCGCCAGATTGTTTGAAGAATTTGAGAAGGCAAACCTAGCTTTATTTATTCGAATTAGTATATCATCATCAGCTCTTTGCTAACTCTGCTTCCGAGATAGGTGAAGTGGTCTGTATCAAGGATGTTTTCTCCCTGTAGCATGATTGGGTTCTCTTGTCTATTGTTGATCCTCATAACTTCTGTTTTCTTTTTATTGATTAGAAGTCCAGTCTTTTTTGCTATTTCTGAGAGTCTGGTGAGTTTGGTCTGAGCATTTTGTTGGGTATGGGAGAGAAGGCAGATGTCATTGGCGAAATCCAGGTCTTCTAAATGCTGTGTTAGTGTCCACTGTTTGCCGCTTTTATTATTTAAGACTGTCTGCCTCATGACCCAATCAATCACCAGTAAAAATATCAAGGGCGAAAGCATGCATCCCTGTCTTACTCCTGTTTTTACTTGAAAAGGGTTGGTCAGCTTACCATTGTGTATTACTTGACAAGATGAGTCATCGTATAACTGTTTAATGATATTGGTGAATTTTGTTGGGATTCCGTAGTGATTCATCAGTCTCCAGATTATGTCCCTGTCAATACTGTCAAAGGCTTTCTCAAAATCAACAAAGGTCATGTACAGAGGAGATTGCCACTCGATAGATTGTTCTATGATAATACGTAGTGTAGCAATGTGGTCAGTGCATGATTTCTCCTTACGGAATCCAGCCTGTTCTTTAATAAATCTTTGAAAAAAAATGGTTTTTTGGTGTTTTGGGATGACAGTCAAGTTGTTACCTGATTAAAATATAACTGTCATTACATTTTCTGTGGACATACCACTCAGTTTATGACATTATTCTGTTCTGAGTGGGATATTGTCAATAATTGATTTGATCAATGCATGAGTTTGTGTATGTTGTGTCTGTTGTATTTATGTGTATGTTTCTGCTGTGTTGTTTTTACATAAGAAAAGAGTCCTTGTAATTCCGTAAGGATCAATAAAGCAGTCTTAGTCCTAGTCTTTACAATCTATCACACCAACGAACGAAAACGGGGGATGGGGGGGGAACACCATTTCATAAATTTCCTAAAATATTTTTTGTGTCGGTTCCTTCCCTGCAGTTGTTGGGCTTTTTCTTTTCAACAATGACCAAAAGTCTCCCAAACAGATTCAAAGTAGTTTATGATCCATTGGTCATTGTCCTTGGAAAGGACCATCCTTCCGCGCTAGAGAGAATTGAAACATTTGAATGCTATTCATGTTTCAGATCTGTTTAAACTAAGTGCTACCTACTGGAGATATTAAATTAACTAGTATTTTTTATTTCAAACTTTTTTTTTTGAATGCCCAAATAAATTAGAGTATACACTTTATTTAATATTGATTACTTTGTTATCTCTAGATATGAGTATAGAGTTGAAATGGTGCATCAGGCTTCTAAAGATTGGACCAAGAACATTGTTAGAGAGTTTGCTTCTGATTTTGAGGTACAATTCATTCAACAAGATTATTTCAACATTGAATAATTATGTCAGTAAATTTTAAAGCCTCTTCTCAGACTTCGCTTTACAATCAGTTACCTTTGAAGCTCCTTGTTTGTTTTTTTTAATTGAAAATTAAGATATTCCACCTTAAGGGTGAAAATGTAAAAGCTGTAGTATTAACAACTATATAGAAAAATAAAATGGAAATTCATATGGGAAACCCCGCTAGACTAAAGTAAAAACTAAATATGTTTGGGCCACTTGTTTCTTATATGTATGTCTATTGTATTTTCCTATACATTAAATCTTAGATTGACTTGTGTAAACTGTCAGTTACACTAGGAGATTGAGTTATAGAACTACATGAGATTATTATTCAGGATTTTAAGACTTAAGAAGGTACCTTCTGTCCTAAAGCTAACCAGAGTTTATCCCAGGTGACTTTTTTTACTTTTACATAAGTTGAAGTACCCAATAAAGCTGAGTGAAGTAACTGATGTCTAAAAATCCTGAATGAAAAACCTCATCTAGTTATATGACTCCTCCCATGGAGTCCTTCTTGCTTCTGTGAAAATTGTGTGATTTTATCTTTTATAAGTTAAATCACACAATTTTCACATTTGCTGTAGATTTGGACTGACAAGAAGCATGTGAGGGAACTCTGTCAAATCATTTTTTACATTTAGTCTGGAGAAGTGTTGCACTGTGACTATTTAAAGTTTATAGTTTCTGTTATTTCAATGCCTGATGGTTTGTAAAGACCTTTTGTTAACTCAAAGTTACGCTTAGTTTTAACTCATGTTAAAAAAATATTGACCTAAATCAGTGTTTCTCAAACTGTGTGCCGTGGGAGTTTTCAGAACACCACATGTGAATCGTTACACAGGTCTGCCTAATATTAAATTTTTATTTTACGTTGCGATGACATCTCCACTTACAACGACCAGTAATAGTACTGGATCGCTCCATATTGTCGGAAAGGGGTGTTAGCTTCTCAGTTATGGAATTTCCCACTATATAAATGTTTTGTAAAATGTTTTACATGTTTCGGAAATTCCTTCAGAGTTGAAGATAGTTATTTCCTAGTCCAAACCTCCCGCAGGATGACGGGGGATGGGAGCGGGCAGGGTTTGAACCCGGGACCATCGGTAAATCGATACAACAGTCCAGCGTGCAAACCGCTCGACCAGGCAGCCACCCATACATAATTATAATGACTCAAATGTGTGCCGCCTTAGCAGAAGCACAGCAGTTCTTGAATTGATAACGATAATCATAAGCGATGTGCTTCATGTAAATTGTTTAGGTGTATGCTAATTATAACAAATTATCAATAAGCATTATTCATTGTTATCTATGGAGAGAAATACGTTAGCAAGAATGAAACTTTGCAAGCGGCGAATGAAAAGCAAGGAACCAAACGAAACTACAAAGAAGATTACATCGGAAATGGTTTCATATCTTCGGGACTCTGTCAAATGAGGCGCTTGTTGCAAGCTAATTGAAGACACACTTTCAAACAAAACATCCAGCTGTAAAATACTTCGAAAATATCAGGGCTCAATAAAATAGACAAGCTAAGAAACTTACGAACTACCTAAAGCTGCCAGAAAAGAGATTGATTGCAAGTTATAAGGTTGCTCAGTTATTAGTAAAACGCAAGAAAGCATGCACAGAGGCTGAATCAGTCATTGCACCAGCTTTAGTAATAGTTGTTGAAACTATCCTAGGACCCGATGCTGCAGAAAAAGTTTAAAAAGTTCCTTTGTCAAATGATACTATCTTGCGCAGAATTGAAGACTTATCATCAGATTTACAAGATCAAATCTGCGAACACTTCGACATGACTGACAAATAAGGGTCTCTGCTGTGATCTCTTCAAGTTGATGAATCCACCAATGTTAGTGGCTAAGCCCAACTACTAGCTTTTAATCGGTTCATAAAGGATGAAAAATTCGTCAACGAATTCTAATTTTGCAAAGACTTACCAACTACGACCAAAAGCGAAGATATTTTGAATGTGGTGAACAAAAACATTTTGCTCTATAAACTACAGTGGAAAAACTGTGTAAGCGTTTGCACCAATGGCTGTCATTCCATGCAGGGAAAATCCAAATGTATTAGTTGTTCACTGCATGATCCACAGAGAAGCTCTAGCCTTCAAAGCTTTGCCGAAAGATTTGATGTCTGTTCTGGATCAAGTGGTTGAAGTTGTTATTTTTATCAAATCTCGACCGCTTGCATCCCGACTTTTCTCTCAGCTCTGTGAAGCAATGGATTCAAACTCCAAATGTCTCCTGTATCACACCAACGTTCGTTGACTCTCCAGTGGAAAAGTGTTAAAGCGAGTTGTCCAACTCAAGGCTGAGCTAATTTTATTCTTGGAGGCAGAAAAAAAAACTTTGAATTTTCTATTCATGAAGAGATCTGGTGGATTAAGATGACATTTCTCTTTGATTCATTTGACAAATTAAATTCATTAAATATATGTCTTCAAGAACCATCATCACTGCATCCTCAAACCTGAAGTCATTTGGTGAAAAAATATCTTTATGGCAAAGTAACATCTCGAAAGGAGTTTTCAACTGCTTTCCTTCTAATGAATGTGCTTCAAATAAAGAAATCACCCCCGAAATTCTGGACACTTTGACACACCTGCAGTCAGCATTGCAGCATTACTTTCCAACAGTTGGAAGTAATGAATAGGGATGGGTCAGCTATCCATTTGAAAACAATGAAGCTACAAATCTTACAACTGAAGAAGAAAAGCATCTCATTAAATTTAAAAAACGATGCAGTCAAGTTTTGCCTAGAAAAGCCTGGATATGTTTTGGATTTCCATCAACAAGTTATATCCAGCAATCAGTTTAAAAGAAATCAAAATAATTCTTCCATTTGCAACTTCATGGTTTTGTGAGTTTGGATTGTCAGCACTGACTGAAATCAAGTCGAAGAAAAGAGAGAGATTATTTACAATAGACGATGAAATGCGAGTTTGTTTGTCTACTCTGAAGCCTCAATTAGATCGCATTTACTCTCAAAAAAACATGCACTCCCTTCACATTAAATGAAATACTTAAATACAGGTCAAATTTTTTTTTTTTTTTTTTTATGGTGGTGTGCCACGAATTTTTAAAAATTTTGTTACTGTGCTGGCAGACAAAAAAGTTTGAGAAACACTGACCTAAACAGAAGGAAAATAATCACTGAATTTGTATGAAAATTAAAACTCTCTTTTTTATCTTGTTTACTTTAAAGCTTATTATTTTATATTGTGTGTTTATTGAGATTCTGTTTAATATTCATTAAGAAACTTAATTAACAAGACTCATTCACCGTAAAGCTTTTCAGACTTATTCTAAAATCTATTCATACTCATTACAAAACTGCTTTGATTATTTCTATAGGTTGGAGAATGTTGGGGCTACAATAGATTTTTTCGCCTGGATCTGTTGGCTAATGAAGGTTATCTGAAACCTGAGCTGGATACTTTGATATTGAAATTTCAAGTTAGGCCACCAACATTTTACCAGAAATGTCGAGATCAACAATGGTTTGTAGATCAATATGCTTGTATGATTTTAGAGTAAATGTTTATTGTTGTATTTAAAAAAATAATAATTGAGTCTGAAATTAATTAATAATTATGAGATGTATAATTTTGTAGGTTTTTTAAAGTTTTTTTTATATTATGATGAATAAGAACAGGAACTACTTTCAATCAAGTACTCAGAACAGGAACTACTTTTAATCATGTACTCATAGATTTCATAACATAATTATTTCTCAAACACAGATAGTTATAAGAGTAAAATTGTATATATATATATATATATATATATATATATATATATATATATATTCAACAGCACAGCAAGAAGAAGGCTTTAAAGAATATATAAATTCAAATATAAATCTAAAAGGTTTACTTACCACTTCAACTCGAATTATACTTTACTTAATCTTCTAGTATTCCATCTTGTTTCCCAGTACTAGGAAATCAAAACTCTATTATGTCTTAGCTGTTGAAACATTGTGCAACAACCAGCTTTTATCAGTCTTAAACAAAAGTCTCCAACTGACTTCTTGATATTCAAATCAAACTAATTAACCCTAACCCGCTACTGTCACTATTTACTTATTTGAAACCAACAAATTAAGTAACTATCTTTAATAAATTATTTAATGTCCTATTTGGAATGAGCACAATTTGACTAATTAAGCATGCATATTCACAATTAACATTAAATCAACCAATGGATACTGTTTAAATTTTCTTAGAATGTTCATCTTGTTTTTACAGGTATATCAATCAACTAGAATCTCTTCAAGCTCAGTATTTACACCAAAACAATGATCTGAAAGATGTAAGTAGAAGGGAAAGAACCATCTCAAGGGTTTTAAGCAGCTTCATTTCTTTTCTAAATAATAACTCCAAAAATGTATTATCTAATCAAACATTATACATCACAATCAGGTTAATATAATAAATATTTGTGTATTCTATTTTAATACATTTTTTTAAAGATACAATACCTGTAAATATAAAAATACCATTTTTGCTCTTTCCATTCTGAAACTTTACTACCAAAATTTAAAATATTTCATTTCAGCGTCTTTTGATGGAAATGTCCAGAAGCACTTCGAAATCTCCAGGAAGAAAAACAAATTTAGGTAATAAAGAAAAGTTCATGGACGCAGTATTGCCTATGTCCAGTCATTCTCTATGTTAGTTTTAAAGTTTAGTCTAAATTGTTTACAATTTAACTTTATTTATGTTTGGAGTCAATTTTTATTCTTCTTTTTGTGCT
Source organism: Biomphalaria straminea (assembly GCA_021533235.1). NCBI lineage: Eukaryota > Metazoa > Mollusca > Gastropoda > Planorbidae > Biomphalaria > Biomphalaria straminea. Next base: position 26,755,748 of record JADKLZ010003044.1, on the reverse strand, counting down.
AAATCTTCATTCATGTTCTCTTTTTTTAGATACCCCCGTAAGGGGAAAAGCCGCTATTAGGTTTGTGCAAAATGTCCGTCTGTCACACTCAGGGCACCAAAACTAGAAGAGATACAAAAAATATTATTTCGCCATTAAATGCGGCTTGAAAAGTTTAGGTGCAATGGCTACTTTTAGTTTTCTAAAAGCTAACCGTTTAATTAATAAAACTAATTATGTAAGCGATTTTTTAATAACAAAACACCAATTCTAAAACAATTACGTAAATGTAAGGGAGGTAATGTTACCATAAGAATTGCTCTACACAAGTAGATATCATATTTTTAAAAATGAACTTTTAGCTGCAACTTTTGTGTACTAGCGTAAAGCCCGGCAATGACATGATACTAAACTAATTTCTTAAACTTTTTTTAAAAATCAGATAAAAAAAAAATTTGTTTAGTGCCCCCATTAGAATGAAATAAGCATATTTTTGTGCGCTTTGTCTGTTGGTTGGTCTGTCCGTCACAGTTAGATAAAAAAAACACTAAAGGCTTTTGAAAATATGATTTAACCTTTACTGTTCCTTCAGAAATATTGCGATAGTTTAAGAATGGGAGCATGCAGGAATTGAGCCAGGGACCAACAATAAATCCGAACTACAGTCTATTGCGCAAACATCAAGATAAAGCAGGTTTATACCCTGCTCGCCATCCTCCGTCGTCCAGCGAGAAGTTAATTATTTTCAACTTAGAAGGAACATCTGAAAATCTTGCAAATAGGCGGATCTGTCAGGGATCCGACTCTGACGGGGGCCGCCTCTGAGTTTGTGTATTGTAATCTTGTTTTTGCTAAATCTTCATTCATGTAGTCTTTTTTTTGCTAAATCTTCATTCATGTAGTCTTTTTGGTGCTAAATCTTAAATCATGTAGTCTTTTTGTGCTAAATCTTCATTCATGTAGTCCCTAGCAAACTTTGATTCTTTATTTTTCAGTCCCAGAGATTCCTATAGCTTTAGTGGAGAATCTAACATCCACAGCAGCAACAGAGGTGTCCACTCTTTTGTCTCCATCCTCAGCCACCACGCCAACCACTCCCAATGTTTCTGTTTCCTCAAAGCCAACTACTGGAACAAATGCTGATGGTAATGAAGAGGAAGAGGATGAAGATGAAGAGAATGAAGAAGAGGATGAAGAGAATGCTGAAGCTCATGAAGACAGCAGCTCATCAGATCTTGGGTCAGACACCACGGATTATAATGAGGTACAGCTGCGCCTTTTTTTGGTTTATAATGTTGATAATATTTGTATAACATTTTGTAGCAGTTATGTTACATGTCTAAGAATTATCCCTCATGGGCTATACACTTGATTTTATTTAAGACTTAAAGACTGTTTTATTGATCCTTAGGGAAATTTATTGTGATTATTACAAGGAGTCTTTTCTCAAATGAAAACAATACAACAGAAACATTCACATTTAAAGAACAGATACAACATAGAGTTGGATTATAGAGCTAGCATTTTCCAATTGTGGATGCCACTTTCTTATTCTTTGAGGGAACTTTTCAGAGTGTTTTTATAACACTTGTGTTGATCCCCTTTTTTGCATCTATAAGATTGTCTGGTTCTGTGACTATTTATTGGGATGAGGTTGGTGCAGAACTTCTTTTTGACATTAATAATCAAACCAAAA
>JADKLZ010003044.1:26731889-26745251 GCA_021533235.1 Biomphalaria straminea | reverse complement strand
TTCCAATATCATCACTATATCTAGACAATATTTGTTAGGTGTTTGAAATTAAGTCACTTAGCAATAAGTATAAGGTAAATTTTAGGTTACATACAGTATAGACCTCATATTGAATTAAATTATGTAATAAAGGAAGAACATCTCTATGAATGAGGTGATAATTAATTAGAAACCTCAAAGTTATAGGTTTTGTGATGTATTAAGTATATTTAAAAAGAGACATTTATTTAAAAATTATAGTAGATCATGATTAACATCAAATTATCTTCATCATTCTGTATCAGGCTTGTCTTTGAGACTGAAGATTAAAGAAAAGAGCAGTATGTCTTATGGCTACGCAGCCCTAGCTGCAACCTACATATTTTGCTACAAATGGCACAGATATAACAGGTGGTCTATTTAGATTACCTTTAACATTATTGAAATATAAAGAAAGAAAAGCCTTTCTGCATGACATCACCCAAGAGCTGAGAGTGGATTTGAAAATATTAACAAATTTTGTATTCCTACAGTGTTGATATAAAAGCTTCTGACAACTACACAGCTAGCATGTACACCTATCTATTTTTTTTTTATAAACTGCTCTAGGGCAAAAGATTGTTTAAAAGTGTCCATTATTAGCAGATTTCAAGTAGCACAAGAGAAAACAGAAGCAGTTGGTAAAATACAAAGAGTAACAAATAGAAAAAAATTAACAATTTAATCAATAACATTCTGTATGAGTATTATTATTTCAAGACATTCAAAACTAATTTATTGTAAACAAAAATATGTAAACAAAAATATATAGAGATAATATAGAACATATCAATATGAGGTTATCTGGTTTCTTAAATTGCTGGTTCTCACTAACAAAAACATTTCGCTTGCAGCAAATAGAACAGAACAAATCCAAACAGGGAACAATAACAAAACACCAACACTTCAGTACATAGTACTGGCAACAAAAACATTAAGAACTGCCTGTATAGGTGAACAAAAACTGAGTTAAATGATAGTACTTTACTAAGACTATTAATTATTTTTACTGAGTTTATATGTCTACTGGACTTAGGTCCTCCAATGCCACATAGATCAGACATAGTGGGAGACTTCTACAGCCTCTTCTAACACTCGTGCCCACTCATTTTAGGTCTTCTAAGAAGGTGCAATGCTATGTTATTGTAACGGCCTTGCTATCACTTTCCTATTTTCTGCCTTTTGGAACTAAGAATAACTCAATGGGGCCTATTTATCTATTTTAAATTATTAATTTTTATACTTTGTTTATCAATTTTACATTCTATCTTGGCTGTAATTTTTATTTTGCTTTTAAAAATACATAGTCCATGATACTGATCCCCTATAAATAACAATAGCTTCCCTACAGTTACAATGTTGACCAACACATCTCTTCAAAATTCCATAGCATAGGTATCCTTAATCAACTTCAATGTTCTAAATTACATGAGATCTGATCACAAAAAAAAAGTGAAACATTATATAAGAGAATTTCAATGCTGATCTATATAAGAATATCAAATAGTATCTTCAAAGGCTGCCTTAAGTACATTGAAATGGAATCGATACAACAAGAAAGACTGTTGATACACAGCATAACAGACATGGTAGGATAAGATAATTTGATGGATCCATGCAACAACAAAATATTTGTGTACATCCCTTTATTCAAACATAATATAGGACAATAATTTAACAAAAACAATTGATAGTAATGATAAGTTGCACTGATGTTGACTTATGCATAACTTTGATAGGAAATTCAGAATGGGGTTCATTCTAGTTGACTAATACAGAGAACAAATGTACATATTTTATTCAAATTATTTTTTAACATTCCTTCAGTTATACCTAAACAAAGTTTATGCAACCCCAAGATTTTCCATAATAAATAAATGATGAAAATTTTGCAATAAGTGGTTAGTTCACAAAGGATCAATTAAGCAGTCTTAGCCTTTAAAGCATATTTTATAATTATATTGCTAACAATGTCACTTTATATCATAAATATAGATGTTGTCTACTTACTTTCTACTTATGTAGGTAGAAGGTAGAAATATTCTGTATAGAATGAGGTCATGATAAAGGCTGTTATATTTATAGAGATTAGTCATACCCCAGATTTGTTGCCATCAGCAGAAATTCATCTTTTATATTTAAATTAGTTTTGTAGTTTTGTATAAAAAAAAAAAAACACCCTGAGATTGCTTAAGTATTGCTTTAAAAAAAGATAATTGAATATTAGTTCTATATGATTTATTTCAGATTTTGTATTTAAAACTTTAGCTTTAATTATTTGCTTCTAAAAACTGCCTTTGATTTTTTTAATAGTATTTTGGATTTCACCATTAAAAAAAAGAATATATCAACAAAATCCAATAGATGAAGGTAGCTGTACAATTTGCTTACTTTGTTCAGAAAATAAGAATTATCATAGAATGCACCATCAAAGAAATATCATTCTAGCATTTGGTGCAACATAAGACTTTCATTGATACAGCTTAAAATACTATCATAGAGTACATTGTAAGTTTTGAGGACATTATGTCAAAATGTTTTTCTGATCAATATTGTAAATATAGTCATTAACATTTCACACACAGACAGAATGAAAATCAATGTTAAGATTGTATTAAATTTGAGGTTTTCGTGTTTATGTTATTAAATCCTCCATTTCTATGAAATAAAAATCCAGAGCTGGAACTTTACCTATTTCATGTTTAAAAATGCACTTTTCAATTTAATATCAATTTTAATGCATTCAAAATCAAAGACAATTTATTGATTATTACTATCTAACTTAAAAAGCAAGAAGAGATTATAAGTACCAGACTCAATCTACATGCCACTAAGTTGTTGTTTTTTCACAGGTACAAGGTTCGCAGCTTGATGACAAAATATTTTTTGGTAATAGGTGAACAATATAATTTTTTTATATATTATATAAAAGGCTGTCATATTTATAGAGATTAATATAGCTCAAAACCTATGGCCACATTACAAGATCTGCAGGGCTGCAAAGACCTTCCTTCAGGGATAGTACTGGGAAAAAGAAGAAGAGGCAGATAGAGAAAGCGATGGGAGGACAACATAAAAGAATGGACAGGCCTACTATTGAAGGAGGTTTTGGACAGGGCAAAAGATAGGGAGGAATGGAGAAAGACAGTTGACAAGTCTTGCTTGGTGCCCCAACGGTCTAACAGACTAAGGGATAGGTAAGGTAAGGTAAGGTGAAGAAACATTGCAATTGAGTGATCTAAGTATAGTTGATAAAATGTTGATAAGTACCATTCCACAACATCTTAGCTTTACGTTTATGGCATCTGGACACTACTGATGTTAACAGTTGATAGATAATCAGTGTCCTTTGAAGTTTCACATTTTGAATTTAATAAATTTGGCATATAAAATCTATCCTTATGTATATAGCATTAAATTTACAGGAATGTTTTTACAAGCTTACTTAATAGATTCTAAAAATGATAATTTTGAACATTTATCAAAAGCCAAAACTTGCTTTTCTATTTTAACTTTACAATAAACACTTGTAAAAAAAATATTTTTTTTACATACCGTAATTCAGAAACATATTTGTTGCTTTTTTTTGTCTGAAACACATGTAGATCTGTGAATTCTGAATGATGCTCTTTCCCTAGGGTACTGGCTAAAGTCTCAAACACATGTGGGTCTGTGAATTCTGAATAAGGCTCTTCTCATAGGGTACTGGCTAATCTAGATTGTTTCAGCTCGACTACTTTAAATAGACAACTAAATAGATTTATACAGGTTTTACTTTAGTAAGTTTATCTACCCATTATACTACAGGTCAGGACTTTTAATATTTTTTTTAAATGTTAAAAAGTATAACTTAAGTAATTTTACTGTATTAAAACATTAATGCTAGAATGATTTAATACAATTTTTTGGGGGCATTTCACATTTATTGTCTAAACAAAACTTGATATAATGATAAAAGTTTAAACACAACTTTCCAATTGACATCTGAACACAAGTGGTGTTACATACTCAACATTTATTCTAAACAATGATCAGAAAAACATTTGACTGAAAAAAATCAAACTTATAGTAATATAAACAGTAAAAATTGGAAATAAATATAGAGGTCCTAAACTTATCTGTAATACATTAATTTTATACATATTTTTTACATATCACCAGTGGCTCCCAAATGTTTATTTAAGGGGATGATAAAAAAAGCAAAAAGTGTGTGTGTGCTCAATACTTAGATTGTCAAAATTCATTTTACTAATGTATTTTCTATATTCACTTAATTTGTATATTTGGTTATATTTAAACTGTAATGGTTCTATGGTGTCAGCTGGCAACAGAACAATTTGAGAGTTACAATTAAGCCTTTAGGTAGTTTTTAATCCAAGAACAATTATCAAAACTAAACATCTTTAAAAAAAAAGGTAGCCAGAAATTGTTGATTTCTTAGCTTTGTAGTTATTTTGATTTTAGTAGCCCTTGTAAAATAGCAATTTTGTTTTTCTTTTCTTTAGCTGTTTGGATCTTAGAAAGTCATAGCCATAATAACAAAATCACCTTCACTAAACCAAAAAAAAATTATCTTATTAATTATAGATGTTACTTCAAAAGAGAAGACAAAATGTAAGTGCAAACACTGTTTTTGAACTTCTAAAAACATACTTGTATATATATATTTGTATATTGTATGCAACAACAATTAATTTTAAAGACTAAGTCAATAAGCAGTTCTAATTTCCCATGGTCTTTTCTGAAAGTCTACAGGCTTTATCGGCAATTCATCACCAAGCTCTAAATAGACTTGACTCATCAAAAAATGTATGCCTTTACTTTTAAAATACAAAATATGGTTCATTTTACACACTGTTTTATTTTAACATTCCCTAGAAATGTAGATTCTTTTACATTCAAACATCATTGTGCTAAGAGTAACAATAGTTTCGAGTGGTGACGCAAAATTATGCCCTTCTGTTTTTGAAATCAAGTATGCACCTTATATATACATATGAAAATAACAATTTCAAAGCAATATGAATAAGGCAGTTTATCATCAACTTCAAAACGAAATGGACACTGATTAATCTCCTCATAAATATGTTAATGATTATAACAGTTTTATATTTATGAAATCAAGGAGAATTGTGTAAACATGATCTAGATTTGATGTGGTGGGTGTAATGTGATGTGAGTGTAGGATCACTCATGGGGGCGACCTTAAGATTAATGTGTAACACAAACTTCCCTTAATCTTCAGTTAATTGTTGACTTATTTCAATTTTTTTTTTTTAATTTGATTACAAGAATGCAAAGAACTCTTTTGATTCAATTTTTTGGTTGAAATTTTGATTGTCTTTTTTTTTTGCGTAACATTTTATGTTTCGGTAGAAGATGTACGAAGAAAGAAACCATAATTTTATATGGCATGTAAAGAAAAATACAGGTTTATAGAATCCTCAAGGCCACAATAGCTTTTGAAAGTCTATAAACAAAAACATTTATTCCCTGTACAGATATTTAATGTTTAGTAGTGTAAATATAAGCATACAAAGTGTAAGTGGAAATGAAATGTGTACAGTGCATAAAAGCTAAAAGTGAGTTTACTCAGTGACTTAAATACTACCGTGCTCTCTTAACAATGAACTCAAGCTCATGTGCTCCTAATAGAATAAGTTAATCACTTGAAGAAAACTTTGTTCTAGCAATTAGCTTTTATGAATATCATCCTATGAAGAAAAGAAGTTAAAAACAACAAACAAGAAAACTCAAACTCACCACACTTACAAGGGAAAGAAAAACAGCACCTAAGTTTAATGGTAGAAAATTTTAATCAAAGAAGACACATCATGCAGTCTTGATTGGAAAAGTCAGAAAACACTTCTTTGTTGACCAAGAAAAGTTCAGCTTCTATTCAAGCCTACAGGAAGTGCCTGTGTTTTGTTGATAGCACAATTACAGAATGAAATGTTAGAGAAAAATACTCCTGAACTTTCTACCAAGATGTGAGACTTTGTGGAATCAGCTTCATGGCAGTCACTAGTCTCAGGCCATGATGAATGAATGCACAGAAGAAAAAGAAAGACCCATTCTATTTTTCTTTACTACAATAAAAAAAAAATCCAATATGGGTGCCTTAGCTAAAGCTCCAGACATTAAATTCCAAGCCCTTATTAATGTTTTTTTTTTCCCCTACAGATTATTTTAATTGACATATGAGCTTCTAAAAAATCAAATCTGAACAAATACTGTGTCATTTAAAAACAAATTTGGGAATCACTGGAATACAATTTAAAGTTATTTTCAATACAAAAAATAAAATACAAAATTGACTGTATATGAAGCACCAATAGATATATGAAAGAGAGTTACTTATTGAGGTTGGCAGCAATGACTTCATGACTTCAACTTGACTTTATGACAACTGGTTACTCTTCCTAACTTTGTGTGACTTTGTGATGCCAGAACTTGAGTTGAATGACTGGACAGTCCTAAAGAAGATTCCAGGGATATAGAAGAGGCAGAGGAGTCTTTTGTCTGCATGTTTGATTTGTCATTGGTTGCTGACGAGGAATTACATGCTGATGAGGGCAATGTGCCTCTCATTTCAGGAGCAGATGTGGGCAATGTGTCAATCCTTTCAGGAGCTGATGTGGGCAATGCGTCTCTAAGCTCATTAAGCCCAAGAGGTAAATGTGTGTTATTTGGATCAGCCAGTGCTGTCTTAAAAAACACCACTATAACAGAAATGTTATCAGATGAGCCTTTGTCTTTTGCTGCATTTACTAAGATGTTGGCCACTCCAACAATGTCATCAGATGAAGACTGCACATGGTCATAGACTAAATGTGTGACCTGAAGATAGAAGCAAATAAATTAAAAGCATTGCATCACATCATCAAAAGAGCCAAATCTAAGAGTGTTAATACTACTAGTACAAAAATTGTATCTACTTAAGATTTGCAATAATTTATATTCCAGTTTAAAAGTTTCATCTCAATGAACCTTACATTGAGATCAGATGCGATTTATCTGATTAACAAGCCATTCTAACTAACGGCCATAAAACTTAATTCTGTTGAATGAGTATTATATTTATAGATCAAACCACATACAAACAACTATGCATGACGCATCTATATACCTTAAATAAAAGACTGAAAAAAAACAAACATTTTAATTGAAAAAAAAGCAGGTGTAGTTTTTAAATATTATCCTAAACCTAAACAAAGGCTTGATGATGAAAAAGGAAATGGTTTACAGAAGCTAAATAACATAAAACTTGCTAACTGACTAACCTGCAAGGGATCTAATACATCCCACAATCCATCACAAGCAATGACAATATACTCATCTTGTGTAGTCAATTGAATACTGGTAACATCTGCATCACTTGAGATAAAAGGTTTATGTGTTATATCACCTAAGAAATATAGAAACACATATCTAGTTAATTATAGACTCAAAAAAAAAAAAAACAACAACAAAAGATTTACTGCTGCAGAGGTAAACGACTGTATAGAAAATACGAAAAACATGCATGTATGTAACCCTGCCAGACTAAGTTAAACAAAGGACGTTTGGGCCACGAGGCCTTCATCAGCTACAAAACAAACAAAAAATAACAACTAAGACAAAAAGAGTATTTTGTGTTAATTGTTTGTTAACATCCTTTGTTTAACTTAGTTATTTTACAATGTTGGTAAAAGTGATGAGATTCTTCTTCTTCTTCTAGCCAGCTTTATTGCTGCTGAGCTGTGTACTCTTTTGGAGATTGTGCCAAGGAAAAAAAGTGTGCTGTTTAAAGTGATGAGATTCCCACAGATGTATACATACCAATTGCCCTAGAGACTGCTATATTTCCATTGACTCTCCACGTACCAATAAACAAAACACAGCCCCCCAGAGCTTCAATTCTTCTTTTTTCATCCTACAAAAAATATATTAAATACATTAATAATAAAACTAGGCAGAATAATATTAGATATAATAATCAACATTGGTTGAGTGTTACAGATGCATATATGTGAACTATACCTCTCTTTCAGGTTTATGGGGCTCCATAATCTTAACTGGTTTCCCACTTTGAACAATAATAGCCTGTGAATCTCCTAACCACCCTAGATGGACATCTGACCCTCGTATCAATACAGATATACCTGTTGTTCCACTGCGTAGATCCTGTTTGAAGGCAAAAGCAATATCTTAAGTTACAAATATATTTCCAAAAAATGTATTATAATTGATCATTGTACAAATATTGTCATCAATAGTGAGTCTGTCACACATCAAATGAAAGTTAACAGTGACCATGAAGTGCTAGACACTTTAAACTCATGCAATCTTTAACTTAAGACTCCTTTATGGATAGCTAACTGAAGCAACAACATTTTAGGGACACCCGGACACCCAAAGCATCTCAGAAAGCCTTCTACATTGATCATGCCACCTGGAGATAAAAGCACATGGCGATGCACAGTAAAAAGTGAAGCAAAAATTTCAGAAGACAAGGAAATAGCGATGGTAAGAAATGAAAGCAACTAAATAGCTTGCCCAGTGTGCGGCTGAACATTCTAAGGGGCTCACCCAGGTTTTACCATTCACATGGGCGCGGGGAGGGGGGGGGGGGGCACAAAATCTCAATGCAAAGTCTTCAGCACATTGGATGACAAAGAAGTCATCATCATTTCAAGATTGCCAAACTCTATACACATTAGGGCTAGGAAGAGATACCATCAAAAAGACTCATGAGGATAGAAAGACCTACAGAGAAAATTGAAAATCCTTGTTGAATGAGAAGCACAATGACTATGTTAGTGCAATAAAGAGCACTATATAAGTGTTACACCAGACTCCACTATCCCAGATGGTCTACAAAAAATGCCAACTGAAACCTATTCTCAAAGCTAACAGACCTATATACCCCTTCAACAAACTGCAAATCTAATCAGGTTAATAAGTCATACTCAGCTTTCTCCACAGGAATCCTCCAAGCAGCTAGTGTTACACCAGGTCCAATACAGACCAATACTAGCAGGTCTAGAAACCATAGACAAATTATGAAACTGTTTAAACATCACCTTCTGACAGAAACACATCTACATTGCTTGTGATCTTCTTATGGTCACTTTCTTTTATACAATTGTTAATGTAATGTTCAAAATCTCACAGGTCCATTATTTTCTTAAAAGTAATTAAAACGAAGTAACTTCTACACTGATGACATTAACCACAGAACCCTATTAATTACAAATATATTGTCTGTACTTCTAAGCTTTTATTACTAAGGTTCAAGTTAATTCACAATTAGAATTAATTTTGAACAAAATGAAGCATTAAAAAACAAATACAAATTGGAGACATAAAAAAAAAAAGATCTTATTGATATTAAAAATTTTATTTTTAAGTAGCACATGTGAAGAAAGTAAAACCATCATTACAAAGTCAGCGATGTATCTTTTCTAACAAGAACTTTCTTGTCCTACGCATATAAAAAGAAGGCAAATAATTTGATTGGATATAATTCAAAGAACTTAAAATGTTGAAAAAAGAAAAATCAGCAACAGCTGTGGTCATGAAGGAAACATCTTGAGGTATAGCTGAACAACACCCCTGACCTTCTGAGTAACTTAAACATTTACTATGGTCAAAAAACTGTCAAAAAGTGGTGGAACTATACTATGTAATATTTTAGGTTTATTTAAACTGTATTTTACTAGCCAAACTGTGGGTGGTGTGCACTTTTATTTCCTTTATTCATAAGTCAAACTGTGATTTCAGCAACTGGATTAGCCACTGCATAGCTATTGTACCAGTTTAGATCATTGATTAATTTCTCTTTTTGATTTGTGTTATCTTTTTGGGCAAAGCTGTGAATGCTGGGTTGTTTATTTTTTTGTTTATTTTAATGGTCAAGCCTGGAAGCCAGTTTTAGAATTAGCTCTGGGTTACTGATGGTTTAGAGATGCCTGTTAGCAAAGCAGGCTGACAGCATGGTAAACTGAATTAATAATAGTTTTATTAGGTATTGAAATGGTTACTATTTAGCACATGATGCTAGGCTGCATTGGTAGTTAGCATGGTATTAATAATTGAACAATGTATTATATTGACTCACTCTCCTTGTAAATAATCATCCTGTATTAAATAGTTTATTCCTTAGTCATTTAGATGTAAGAGGGATAGGATAAGATGATATGTATTTCAATGATAGGATAAGATGATATGTATTTCAATCTGTCAAGAGCCAGACCCAATCTACCTTATACTACTTGCCTTGCCCTCGAGTTTAGAGTTACTTGAGTACAAACCTGACACAGACAATAACTACATACAAGCACAAGCAAAATTTTTTAGTTTGTATAAAAACACAAGCAAAAAAGTTTAACTTCTGCAAATATAAAATGGTTTACAAATTTAATTTTATTAAGATTTGTCTTAATTTGAATGGTTTAAAGAAATAATAGACCTACTTCTCTTTTAGCCTTTTGTACAAATGAATAGTCTGTGGTCTTGTAGGCTTGTTTCAAGGCTAATCCTGGGTCACAAGCAAAGTTATTGTCCTTGACTAAGTGGCCATGAAGATGGGTTGCAGCATATGTGGCAGCCTCCAAACCACCATGACCATCAAATATGGCAAAGTAGGACTGAGGGGGGCAGTTCTGAAATTCAGTTTTAATAAAGACATTAACATTTGTCCATTATTAATTAAAGTTACATTAACAAATAACCAGCATTAATTTATTAGACAGATTGTTCTAGTAATATGGTACTTTATATAAATGTTTACAAGTCTTCAGCACTATTTTATTAGAAACATGAACAAAGTACTAGCAAACCTAACAAATATATTATATTGAATTCTAGAATCCCTATAATAATTCATTTTACATTGAATTGAAAAATAGCTGATAAAGTTCATTACCTAGCCATCCTTTTTTTTTTGACCTACAATGAAATAGCCAGAATTATAATAGGATAAGATAAGATAATTTTTATTGATCCAATCTAATGGAAATTCAGTTTGATTACAATTGACACCCTCAGCCTAACTACTGTACAAAAACAATACCGATGAAAAATTCGAACAACATTCACACACATACACATTCAAAACCAGCGATTTATGAATTTGACTTCTATGTAATTCTCAATGACAACAGCTGACCTTGTAACACTCTGACCGAAAGTGGGACAAGGAAGTTTTAAATCTTTCAGTTTTAGTCTTAATGGAAAGGAGGCGACCACTTTGTTCAGATCTTATGTAACAGTTGTTTAATGGGTGCAGGTTGTCTTTAAGAATCGTGAGTGATTTGGAAAGGCATCTTTCTTGGAAAAGCTCTTCAAGAGATGGTAGCTGTACTTGAGTAATTTACGATGCTTTTTTAATTAGTCTATTTATTCTAAGTCTTTGTGCCAGTGAAGATTATTATACAAGCAGGTGATGGCAAAGTTGATAAGACTGCTGATGGTGGCTGTGTAGAAGAATTTGATTATTATTTTGTCTATGTTAAATTTTCTTCGCTTTCTGAGATAGAAGAGTCGCTGGTGAATTTTTGATGAATAATGCTTCCCCACACATACTTTTAGCTAGAGAATTCTAGTATGTTGCAACATTTGATAGGCTTCTTTTTTTTCTCTCATATTTTGGGAGAAAAAAAGGAAACATCAAATTGTTTCTGTTAACTGTCTACAATGGTCAGTTGTGCATCAATTCTGTGTTTAAAAATAATGAAAAAATTATCAGTTTAGTTTAAGTTGGCTAGATTTTGTTGTACTTATTGGAATTATAAAAAAACTCAAAACAAAGTAAATAGAAGACTCACACTTTTCAAGGTCAAATTATCAAAACCTTGTCCTAAAGAGCATCTAAGAGGTAATGACTCACATTTAAACCATATAGGGTGTTAAGGTCAGTGATGAGAACATGTTTATCTTCCATTTTACGTCTTGTGTTTTTAATTGCATGTGAGCTGACTAGGAAATTGGACAAGTTGCTGGTGTAGGTTGGTGGAGAATGTTTCCATGACAACAGAGTCTCCTTTACTTCAGATAGGACTTTACCCAATAATTTAGCAGCATCTAGTTCTGGAGGGAAAAAAATTCAGTTTAAATTGGTATGGACAGACTAATCAAAGACTTGAGAAGAGTATTTCATCCAATTAATTAAAGTAGAAGAAGTACATTTAAGCAATTCATCCAATAAATTAAAGTACAAGAAGTACACTAAATCTGCAGGATTAGAAAGCATGAAATTTAGCCACAGTTAGAAACAGAAGAGTGGGATTCAACAAGGTTGAGAACAAGTTAATATAGTTAAATAAACCAATGTTCAAAAACAAGTAGAGCAAAAACAATTATGATTAAAGAAAGTAGCTATATAAAGTAAACAAAAAAAATAATTAAAATAAACATACGTTGTTGTACACTTTTATCTTCGTCAGTCCCACCATCAGTAGTGTAGTTTGTCTGTTGAACTTCCATCTCTACATAGTAATCAGATAATTTGACTTTGTCATGAAATCTTGAGAAAGCAGCTCTCATAAGTTGAGACAACAGAGATCTGGGACAGTTGCTAAAATGATTACAATATTATGTGAACAGAAAGTCTTTTAATGACTTCTAGTAAAAAAGTCAAAAGTAATACTACAAGTCCATATGACATTCAGTACATAAAATCTTGAGATTTTATCAATTACAGCCTCCAAGCATTTTTTGTTGATGCTTTTTCATGTCTGTATACAGTAGTTACTTTTGTATTGGAGCATCTCTTATCTCTTTTGAAAGACAACACAAGAGAAAGTTATTATTTTTACATGATTCAGGTTATGGTAAAACAACAGAATTTTAATTTTATAAGACCTAAATCTTGACAAGCTTAAGAGAGATAATATCTAAATGGAAGGATGTGCTGAAGCAGTCCAGGACTCTCCATGACCTACAGTACCACTGGGATGGATGGGTAAAACCTGACAGACAGACAGCACAAATCTAATGCCAGCTTTTCCTATTTTGGGGACTACTAAAATCCATTCCACCTTTTTATCGAGATCTGCGAACATCAAAGTTTTTAAATTATAACATTCTCACCATTTCAACATTTGTTTACAACTTCTAAAAGGCTTTTAAATATTTAACTGACTGATGATCATATTGATGCTATGATCAACACTCAATATGGACCACAGGATTTACCTTATATAAATCTAATCTTAAGAGTTATAGATAAAGAAGCTCCTTAAATGAAGAAGATAATCACATCCTGCACTTATACATGTATGTAAATGAAGAAGATAATCCCATCCTGCACTTATCCATGTGTCTATCTAATCATGCTTGTTAATTACAGACTAAAAAAAA
>JADKLZ010003044.1:26691317-26702027 GCA_021533235.1 Biomphalaria straminea | reverse complement strand
CATGTTTGTAGGCTACAAATTTCATTTAATAAACCCTAATGCTTTGTTTGATTTTTTTTTATAATGTCATCAAAATGAGACTTCCGTGATAATTCCTCATTTAATATTATACCTAGATGTTTAAAATTTTAGTTATGTAACTATGGTTTATCATGAATAAAAGAAGTAGTTTTTTGTTTTTTATATAATTTTTTGTTACTCTTAGTAACTGGCATTTTACTGGGTGGAAAGGCATATGCTCCAATTTGATTCCCATTTCTGTAATTCTAATTCTTTATCTATTTCTTTTGGCTACATAACATTGCATAGCCCATTGGTTTGATCCTTAACCTATATGTTTCTCATCAAGAAATACATGTTTTCTTACACTAAACGTATGCTTACATATGAAACAAATCTTTTGACTAGACGAATGATTTGCCGAGACTTAGTCTTATGTAGCTCGTGAAATTGTATCTTAATGTCTAATTGTCCCCGTATCGGGAATAGCCAGCCCAGCCATAATCCAGTTCTCTCTGTCTCTGTTAATGACTCTGTTTCTCTCTCTCTCTCTCTCTCTCTCTCTCTCTCTTTCAAATACGTATCTACCTTCGTGAAAGATACGATATTCTCCTAGAATTTATCAACTGTTTCTTATCCACATTGCAGTGGCGGCATTGTTACTCCCTTTCTGTCAATGGCTGACCCTAAAACTGCCTGGACAATTTAACTTGGCCTCTTGAACAGAGACCGACTCTTAAAACTACTAGGACAACTTGGCTTCTTGAATAGAGAGCGACTCTAAAACTGCTGGAACAACTTGTCCTCTTGGACAGAGACCGATCTAAAACTGCTAGAACTATCTATTTGGGCAGTAATCAACAACTGCGACTAGGCTGTGACTACTTGTTCACATAGCTGGCCCACCAAGCAATGCCCTTCTCCTAGGGTTCCCTATTATCTAAGGCCTTTTTCATATAGGACTTTTCAACCAAAGTGCTATTTAAAAAAAAACAGTAGCGCTTTGCCCTCCCTATCCGGTCATAGGATATCTTATATAAAATGATATTATAAAAAATATAGGCCTACTAAAATTTTTTATTTTTGTGTCATAACGTGATGTTTCAATTACCATAATTTCCCTTAAAATAGCGAAATTCGTTTCATCCAAGATAGCTCCTATAATGTGTAAGCATATTACGAATTGTAGGCCTAACCTTACCCATCACTAACCTTTGTAAAATAATAAATTGACACACCATTTCAACACATTATGCCAATGTGCTTCATTATTGGAATAGCAAATAAGCCTACGTACAGGTCTCTAATTGTACAGCTATTTAAAGTGTCAATTACTCTACAAATGTGAAGTTAGCCTAACATCTACAACTTTGAGATTTACATTAGTCTATTACAAATATAGATTCTACTTAGACCTTGAAACGACTATTAAAGTTCTTATTTATTTTTTTCTTTGTAATATTAATTATTTATATACCAAGGTATTGGATTGCTATTGTTTAGATCAGTGTTTCTTAAACTGTGTGCCGCGGCACAGTAGTGCGCCGCCGAAGATTTGCAAGTGTGCCGCGGGAGTTTTCAGAACGCCACACGTGCAGCGTTACACAGGTCTGCCTAATAACTTAAATAACTGACTGAAATAAAGTCTAAGAAAAGAGACTTCTTACAATAGACGATGAAATGCGAGTTTGTTTGTCGAATTTGGAGCCTCGATTAGATCGCATTTGCTCTCAAAAACAGGCATATCCTTCACATTGAATGTACCAGTAATACTTAAAAACAGGTCAAATAATATTTCATTTTATTATAAATCAACTGTTACTCTTCCTGGTGTGCCGCGAAATTTTTGTATTTTTTTTACTGTGCCGGCAGACAAAAAAGTTTGAGAAACACTGGTTTACCTGTTACCTGTTACCTATCCCTTAGTCTGGTGGACCGTTGGGGCGCCAGGCAAGACTTGTGGACCATCTTTCTCCATTCCTCTCTATCCTTTGCCCTGTTTAAAACCTCTTTCAATGGTAGGCCTGTCCATTCTTTGATGTTGTCTTCCCACCGCTTTTTCTGTCTGCCTCTTCTTCTTTTTCCTGGTACTGTTCCCTGGAGGATGGTCTTTGCGAGTCCCGAAGATCTTGTTACATGGCCATACATTTTGAGCTTTCGTTTCTTCACAGTACTTAGCAGGTCATCATGGGGTCCGATCGCTGCAGTAACCCTGTCTCTAATCTCTTGATTTGTGATGCGGTCTTTAAATGTGATGCCTAGGATCCTTCTGTAGCATCTCATTTCCATTGCTAGGATCCTCCTCTCTAGCTCTGCAGTCAGTGTCCAAGACTCACAAGCATATAGAAATGTGGCCATGACCAGGGAGCGCATCAGTCTGATTTTGGTGCCGAGGGATAAGCCTTTGTCTTTCCATATCAACTTGAGTTTAGAAAGGGCCTCTGTGGACTGTGCTATTCGAACCATTAGTTCGGGCTTTGTTCCCTCATCCGAGACAATAGCTCCGAGGTATTTAAAGCTGTTAACGCTAGTTAGCTTTTCGCCTCCAATACTGATGGCCTTTGTAAAGCCCTGTTGACTATTGGTCATAATTTGGTTTTTTTCTGCATTAATTTGCATGCCATAAGCTGCTGAAGTCTTGTCAATGCGCATCACTAGGTCGGCTAGTTCGTCTTCTGTCCCTGCTAGGCCATCAATGTCATCTGCGAAGCGCAAGTTTGTAACTTTTCTTCCTCCAATGCTTACAGTACCTTCAAATCCTTCGAGAGCATCTTCCATTATTCTTTCAAGGAAGATATTGAAGAGTGTTGGTGAAAGGAGGCAGCCCTGTCTTACTCCAACTGTGGTTTTGAACCATTCCCCAATATTGTTGTTGAAGTACACCGCACTGGTGGCATCCTTGTATAGGTTCTGGAAAACTTTGGTTTTGTTTGTGTTAATGTTATATTTTTCCATTGTCGCCCAGAGTGCCCCGTGCCATACTCGATCAAAAGCTTTCTTGAAATCAATAAAGACATGGAAAAGATTCTCTTGGTGTTGGAGATATTTTTCACAGAGTATTCTGAGGTTTAGGATTTGCTCTGTTGTGCTGCGACCATGTCTAAAACCCGCCTGTTCTTCAGATATGATTTTGTCTGCTATCGGTTTTAGTCGATTTAATATAATTTTTAACAGCACTTTGCTGGGATGGCTTATGAGGCTGATGGTGCGATAGTTTTGACATAGTTGTAAATTGCCTTTCTTTGGAAGAGTGATGATGAGTGACTGGGTCCAGGGTTTGGGCCATTCTCCTGATTGCCAGATCTTGTTGCAAATTGTATAGAGTGCGTTTATCATGGTTTCTCCTCCCGCTTGTAGAAGTTCACCAGGAATGTTGTCAACTCCGGCCGATTTTCCCTTTTTCAGGGCTTTTACTGCTGCTGCTACTTCCGAGCGAAGAATCGGATAGTCGTCCATGTTGGAAACTGCCGGGACATTTAGTATCTCTGTATCTCCTGAGATTTCGAAGTTATACAGTTCTGAACAGTATTCCGTCCATCTTTTTAACACATCTTTTTCCTCAGTTAGGCACCTATTGTTTTTGTCTTGTATTGTGTTGGTTCTTCCATGCTTTGAGGTAGTGAGGTCCTTCACTAGTTGGTACGCTTTTTTACTGTCATTCCTGTTAAGTCCCAGTTCAATTTCTTTGCATTTGTTCTCTATCCACTTTTCCTTCGCTTCTTTCATACCCTTTCTAATCCGTTTGTTGACGCTTTTGTATTCGAGGTCATATTTTGGGTCAGACAACTTACTTCCATACGCTTAAAGGCATCACCCTTTAATATCACCATCATTCAAGTATACGCTCCTACATCAACATACGACGATGAGGCAGTAGAAGAGTTTTATGAGCAATTACAGGAAATGGTCAATAAGGTCCCGAAAAAGGACATCCTTGTGGTACAAGGAGACTGGAATGCCAAAGTAGGAAGCGACTCCTACCAAACTTGGAAAGGCACATGTGGAAGATACAGTAACCACACAACTAACGAACGAGGTCAGCGCTTGCTAGAATTTGCGGAATACAACAATCTCGTACTGGCTAACACACTAGGATGCCACAAAAAATCACGTATATCCACATGGCACAGTCCTAATGGAGAACACCACAACCAGATCGACTATATCATGGTGCAACAGCGTTTTAAGACAAGCATCCATACAGCCAAAACAAGAAGTTTTCCTGGAGCTGACATTGGAAGCGACCATGACCTTGTTATGATGACCTTCAAACTACACCTAAAAAAGGTAATAAAACAAGGACCTACCAGGATAAAATTTGACCTGGACAAGCTGAAAGACCCCAAAGTAGCCGCCATATTCGAGGCACAAATAGGAGGACGCTTTGCAGCCCTCAATATCCTGGACCCCAATGACCAGGATATCAACACACAAGTTGATATGCTAAACACAGCAGTCACAGAAACAGCCCGGGAAATACTAGGGAAGCTCCGCCCGCCCAAAAAACCCTGGGTAACAGAGGATATACTCCAACTCTGTGACGAAAGACGGGAGCTTAAAGGGAAAGTTGTGTGACACTGGTTTAGATACATATTTATAGTAGTCCAATATGGCATTGTTTTTTCTTTATATATATTATCTATTTGTTATCGAAATTCGTTTCTATTAGAATGGTCCTCTACTAGATCTATATTAGCATTGTTGGTACTGGAAAAAAAAGTTTCACTAATAAAATTAATTGGATTCGTAATCAGGCGATTTATTATATAATATATTTGCTTGTTACACATTAAAGGATTTTCGTAAACTCGGCGTTGGCAGCATCATTGGTCTATTTACTTCCGATTTGAGAATGTAAACATGAGATACCGGTAGCACAGTGTAGATAGAATAGATGTAGATCTATACGAACGCCACTAAACGATTCAAATCAATGCCTAGTCTAAAATACTAAATCTATTAGATCTAGAAGTCTAGAGACTCTAATCTTAAGTCTAGAATTCTAGATCTATCTGCTGAATATCTCATCAGACTCATCATCATGAGTACGAGTCTCATCACTACTTCTAGTTCTACAGTCCTACAGTAGAGTAAAGTTAAAGTAATGAGTACACTCAACACTGACAACAGTGTCAATTGTCAACACCATCGGATCAGTCACCATCACTGGCATCAGGGCATCACTCAATAAGACTCTTTCACTGAAAATACTAAAATAGACTGAATTATTATCTAGATTAGAGTCTGTATTTATACATCTACTTCTAGAATACTAAGTAAGACTAGTCTAGTCTAGAGTACTAGATTGTCTAGATGATGGATCTAGAGTCTAGACTATATCTATTTTCTATTACTAGTATTACTATTAGGGCCTAGTACTAGTACTGTAGACTGTAGTACTACTACTAGACTATACTAGTATTATTACTACTAGTAATAGTATGGTATGGTAACTTAGACTTAGTAAAGTAACTAGAATCTTCTATTTATTATTACTCTATTACTACAATACTAGTATTAGTAAGTATTATTACTTCAGACAGTACTGGGGTTTTTACAGTGTAACTTACATACTTAGACCTTGAAACGGCTCTGAAGCCAGTACATATGTATAGTAGTATATTATATACATACTATATAGATTCTAGTCCTAGCCCCTAGGTCCTAGATTTATTTCCAGCCTAGAAAACTTAGACTTAGTAAAAGTAATAGAACTAGTAATAATTTATATAACTCAAATAGACCTAGATTCTAAAATTTATAATTATAAATAATAAAAAGTTAATAAATAACACTGACACTGTCAACTTTAGTAAACTAATAGTAGATCTAATTAATATTTTATACACATTTCTACTAGAGTACAAGGCTAGATGGTATACCATCGCCATCTAGATCTAGTACTTTTAACTCTATAATGACTATAAATATAAGTCACTATATCTAGAATATAAAGTACACAACAGTCAACATTGTCAGTAGTGTCAGTGACAAAGACAAAGTGACTGCACTTACAGTTAGAACTGTTAGTGTTAGAATATGATATAGATATAAAATAAATGTAATCTAAATCTAATTTTTAAAAATTTCATTTTAGATATATCTAAGACCAGAGCATAATATAGATCTATCTGTTACTATGGTAAAGGCTGTTAAATCTTGTTACTAAAAAGTTAAAAGATCGAGTATTGTTCATATCAAGTCTAGTAAGCTTTATAGGCATATTTGTATTATACTTATTATGTTGAAGTTATTTTGTAATAACCTTCCAAAATGTATTATTACAAGCCATTTAAAAATGAACCAAGTGGAAGATAATTAAACTTTGGTTACTCAGCTGTGTTGATGCTGACTTAAAATTGTTCTTGTATTATATATAAACTTTGTAGATTTGACCAGAAAGGAAATCTAGGTGTACAAAATCTTAATATATATATATATATATACACTTCAAAACATTAACTCTTAGGCATATTAAATGTGGCTGAGTACAAATGAAACTGACTTCAAGCTTCTTAGCTATAACCTTCTTAATTATAAGTTTTGCCAAAACATTTTAGTAGGCAAAGTGTCCTGACCAATCAGAACTAGCGGGTGAGAAATGTTTTCTCATTGGATGGCTAAAGTTTAGAAACAGATGTAAACAAAAGAAAGGAATCAAAACTGTATTTCCTGAATCCCAATCAAAATCATGCCAAAGAGAAAGTGCAAATTTTCAGATAACATGAAGAGTAAATACCCTTGCTTTAGGAAGGGGAGATTTGAAGAAGAAGCCGAGTGCCTTATTTGCGGGGAAGGAACTTTTATCTCAGTTGCTCACCATGGCTCATCTGATCTTGACAACCATGTGCATTCTGAAAAGCATAAGAGAAAGGCTGAAAAGTACTTCAAAGATGATATTGATTCTTCATTAATAAAAGTAGGAAATTATTTATATCAGAAATTAATTTTTTTTTCCAGCAATGAATATCAGTATTTTTATTATATTTTTTTTTTATGAAACATTACTTTATGAGACTTTTTTTTAAATGCAGTGGATGAAAAAATGCAAAAAATTGAACCTGTTATTATTTACCTGGCACCTAGAAACTATAGAAACCACATTGGTCAATTTCAACAAAATGATTTTTTCATTTACAATTTTGACTCAGTTTTTTCTTTTTTTTAAGCCAACATAAAAAGATTTTAGTTCCCTACATTTTAAGCACTGTTAAATATGTGTGTGTGTAATTTTCAATAGCAGGGCTTGGCGTGTAACTTGCTTTTGTAGATATTGCATAAAAAAATCTATTACTGAAAACCTGTGTTTTTTTTTTGTATGTACACATCTTTTAAGACTGTTTGACTCTGGAATTATTTTCCTCACTTGGACAGAATTGATGTTTTTTTTTTTTTTTTTTTTTTTTGCTCTTTCACAGTGAAAAAAAAAAACCAACCTATTTTATTAAACTTTAAAAACCTTTTTTGTTTTTTATTAGAAAAGGATATATTTAGTATACCATTAAAAAGGAATGCATGCCCTTTATGTATAACACAAAGCAATTTTTTGTAAACAAAATTATTTTTATATTAATATTTGAAATTAAAAAAAACAAACTTACCAACTGCCAAAAAGCCTCCAGAATTTAGTATTGGATAAAATGTTCTGATCCATATCGAATATTTTTATATCTTATTTATCCATATTGTCACAAAACGTTATAGAGAAAACACATCTAAAACACATAAAATGCATCCAGCTATACTGGAACATGGAATTTAAGGCTTTAGGAGTTAACCCTGAAGCAAGATCAGGACATCATTCTGACCTAAGCTAATGACCAAGCATTCTTCTCATTTTTTTGATTTGCTCAATAGTTGATTTGGAGCTGAAGGAGGCCATTATTGATATGATATTCCATTTGACTTGATTATTATTTAAAGAATTTCGAAATGTAATTCTTCTTCCATCATAAAGAGATTTTTTTTTCTAAATCAATTAACTGTTTTAATATTCATAATATATCACTTTTCAAATTGCCGTACACATGTTCTGTGACAAATATTATTGATAGGTAGAATATTCTTTCTCAT
Source organism: Biomphalaria straminea (assembly GCA_021533235.1). Lineage (NCBI taxonomy): Eukaryota > Metazoa > Mollusca > Gastropoda > Planorbidae > Biomphalaria > Biomphalaria straminea. The sequence continues at coordinate 26,693,954 of JADKLZ010003044.1, read as the reverse complement.
TTACTCAATTTGGTTAGTAGATTAAATATCTACTGTTGATTCTTAATTTTTCATTGCAAGCAATCACTTAATATTTAATTTTCTTTCTCTTTTACACTTGATGCTTTTAAAATGAAACGAATACTTGCATTAAATAACATATCAATCATCTTCTCATTATTTTTCAGGTTGAACTGGATGAAACATCAGGGTCAATGATGATGAGGACATCATCTGGTCGACTTTTGGAGACTATTCCACAAGATGAGGAGCTGAAAACGGGTGATCTCAGCTACATTTATGCTACTCGTCGATCTTTTTCCCAAGAAAGCTCCTCTAGTTTAGAAGATTTGTCCTTCTCCTCTAAGGTTGAAACAATTTTCTGCTTTGTATGAATATTAAATATTTCTATGTTTGAAGGATAGATCTCATTCTTTTGTTTTCAATTGTTTAGTAAAAAAAAAAGTAAATATAAATTACTATAAATAAATAATTAATAAATTACTATACATTACTATTACTAATAAATAAATAATAAATAAATATGAAGTTATTATCTTTCTATCTGTTTCAGTGTAAAAGTAAAGAAAGCAAATTCAAATCAAAATGCTCTACGTCTGTCACCAGTAGCAGCTGTGAAGGAAACAGTCTAAGTTCAAAGTCCAATCTTCGTTCCAGTTTTCAGATTTACTCTCAGTCTTTAAAACAAAAGGTACAGGAGAGACTTTTTTTAAAAATGGCTGACATGTTTCTGTGCAGTAGATTATCTTCTTCTTTTTTTTTTTCTAATACATCTAATGCTTTTCCGTTTTAAATCTTATGTCAAAGAGAGATTTAAATTGTCATTGGTTTCCTGGCTTATTCTATGCTCTAAAAATTGCCTAGGGTTAAGAGACTACTTACATGTCAATCATCAAATCTTTTTGTTTCAGTGAATAAAATGAACAACAAAATATTTTCATTTGTATACCTGTTAGTTGATTAAGCTTAATTAAAGGTACATGGTTAATTTGTTTCACTGTTAGTGTGTGAATCCACTTCACCCAAGTAAAAAAAAAACACACACTTGTTCTGTTATTCTTTTATTTTGATCTAAATCCTAAGAATACTAACAAACTGCTTTCTCCAGGTGCGTCAACTCCAGATGGGCTCAATTCCAGAACAGTTGAATGCTCTAACAGAGCTAAATGTCCTGATGGAACAGGCTTGGTCCATGCCTATATATGGTAAGCTTTGATTTTATATTTGTATCTATTTCATCTCATTTTTTTCATTAATTTTCATCATAGTGCTGTGACAGTTCGTGTAACCACTTCTTCCAGTCAGTAGCTGTTCCTTGCACAAAGGATATCAATAGAGTTCCATTTTTTCACATTGACTAGAGAGCTTTTCTTTGGATGGCCCTCTCTTTGTGCTCCCTCCACAGGGTGACTTTTGACAGTGAGTCATATCTTACAATATGAGCAGAGCAGTTCAGCTTTAGTCTCTTCACTGTATTGGGGAGTTTCTCCTATTTGTCAGCCAGAGTGCTGACTTCTAAAAGTACAAACTCATTTGTCTACCTATCTTGGTATCTGATACTTAGCATTTATCTTAAACATTTACTCTCAAAGGCTTGAATGCTTTTAAAGAAGAAAAGAAATGGATGGGCAGAAATAGATGCATTTAAATGTTATCTGCAAAGTATAAAAAGTTATGATTTTCACTTCATGAAAAAAAAAGTGTGTGAAAAGTTTTAAGATTCTGAAGGAATACAAAAATGAAATATAACTAAATGACTTTCTTATGAATTCAATGTCTTTTAACTAACATTGATTTGTATGTAGTTCTGAAATTCTCTTTCTTATTAAGAAGCAATAAAGTAAACATTCAAACTTGTACATTGTTTCATTGATACTAAATCTATACAGTAGAATTTTTAACATGATTTAAGATAACAGATTGATAGTTTAATTGTAGGGGGCTTTTCTAAGCATTTTATTTAAATAAAAAGTAAAACATGTCTGGGTTTTGAGGGACAATATTTTAAAAAGACACCTTATACATTTGTAATTTATATGACTGGGTTGCACTACCCTGATACTCATTTCTACTGCATTGTTGATACTAGGAAAAAACATTCTATCTACCAAGTCAGCTGGAGTTTTCATGATATAAATAAAATTGTTTATCTGGAGCTAATACAAAAAATAATGTTAATGTTGATACTAGGAAAAAACATTCTATCTGCCAAGTCAGCTGGAGTTTTCATGATATAAATAAAATTGTTTATCTGGAGCTAATACAAAAAATAATGTTATATTTAAGACTGATTTCATTGTTATATAATTTATGTTAGACAGAGATCAGATTATACAAGTGTTGATTTATTTTTTTATTGTAGGCAAAGACTTGGCCTATGAACTTTGTGATATTCTACGCACAGAAAGTGCATTAGACATAATAGTCAACAACTTGGCCTCCAGCAATCGGGATTTGATGAAGGTATCAGCCAGACTCTTGGAACAGTCACTGACAACATCTAACAGGTGGGTTGCATTCCATAGAGTTTCTCCTTTGATTCATTGAAAGATTTGTGGGGCTTCTCCTAATACTTCCTTTTATATCAGCCTTAATGTACACAGCATATATCAGCTGGTATTTGAACATGTTTAATGT
>JADKLZ010003044.1:26675271-26691307 GCA_021533235.1 Biomphalaria straminea | reverse complement strand
ATATCAGCTGGTATTTGAACATGTTTAATGTACACAGCATATATCAGATGGCATTGGAACTGGAGTCACAACAAATAATTAACATATATTCAACAACTTTAAATTCAAAGCAACTGGTTTACCATATAATTTGTTCATAATCTTAAGGTTTACAGAGAGCAGTCTCTTGACTTACTTTTTCAGGAATGGGACCTGATATGTTGCTCATTATGTCTCTGTTAATTGAATAATTGGCAATGTTGGTTTTCATTTTAGAAACTTAAAAAGACAAAAGTTTGGGGGGGGGGGATTAATTATTGGCACATTCTTTAGCTTTATATAACATATTTATTATTAAAAGTAAATTTGTTTATGCTCAAGCATTGAAATTCTACTTTTTTTTCCCTATTGAAATGCCCTGGTTTAGGAAGCCATTTCTCACATTCATAGCCTTGTAGTACACATTCACTATAATTTCCTAATTAATTTTTGTTTGTGTTTTTCAGACGTCAAGTGGCAGAGAATGGACTAGAGCTAGTGGTCAAGATGACTCATGATGCTAGAGGAGACTGTGAACTGGCCCAAACCTGTACAGGAATTTTAGAAAGTCTGTTTAAAACATCAGAAGACACTTGTGCCAGGGTTATCAAATTGGGAGGCTTGGATACAATTACTTACTGGTGTCGCTGTAATGACCGAGTGACTCTAAAAAACTGTGCTATTGCTTTGTCCAACCTGGCCCTGTACGGTGGAGGAGACAATCAACAGGAGATGGCAAAACACAAAGTTCCAGAGTGGTTATTTCCCTTGGCTTTTGTTGAAGATGACAGTGTTCGATACTATGCTCTACTAGCCATCGGTGTTTTAGTCTCCAATAAGGAAATTGAAAATGCTGTCATGAGCTCAGGAACTCTAGCGCTGGTCTCACCCTTCATCGACTCACATGATCCAGCAGAATTCGCTCAGAGAGACATGTCACACCGGCATGGCCGCTCTCCTGGATGGCTGAAGAGACTGATTCCAGTTTTATCAAGCAAAAGAGAAGAAGCTCAGGCTTTGGCAGCCTTTCATTTTGTGATGGAGGCTGGCATTAAATCCGAACAAGGAAGAAAAGAGGTTAGTTCTGACTTTGAAGTAATTAACACTGTTAAACCAACATTTGGTTATTAAAATATTCATTCCACAGTATATTATTTTCTCTTTCTCTATGTAATTATTATCCACGCTCCGACAGAATTATTCATTTTGCTCATTTTTATTTCAATACTCTGTTATTATTAGCTTCAGTAACGTTTTCGTTTGTTATCAGAAAATTTATATATATATATATATATATATATTAATATAGAATTGAAGGGAAATGTATGCTTTTTTTTATATATAAAACTATGTAAAGTTTATAAAATGAAACATTAATTAAATTTTATTAGGTCAACTCAATGATGATATGGACAATTAGGAGAGAAAGAGTTTGTCAGTCATCAATGTTGAGAGAAACCTTGTTGTTTTTTTTTATTGGAAACCATGTCCTTTGTACTTAATGTCTATTTAATTAATTGAGTTTTGTTACTTGTTTTTTTAGTAAGAGATGATATTAAAATGAATGAACCATAGTCAATTGGACTGATGGGGGCCAACAAGTTAATGTATGATTTACACCATTAAACACTTTTTCTACAACTAGTTTTTTTTATTTTAATCCACTTTTTTTTTAAATTTTTAAATTAATTTTACTCCTTAACAAATTCATAAAAATATTAACAAATTTTAATTATTTTTAATTTAAAAATTTTTTTTTTCAATTATTCTATGTGCTATGTTTATGTTAGAGAAAAATGTTTTTGCTGCAGGTGTTGTATAAGATTGGCGCTGTTGAGCCACTGAAATGGTTGGCCAGTACACCCAATCGTGTAGCCTCAAAGCTAGCAGCGCAGGCTTTGAAGATCATTGGAGAAGAAGTCCCACATAAACTCTCTCAACAAGTTCCTCTGTGGACCTGTGACGATGTGACTCATTGGATCTCTCAGGTCAGAACTCGCATCACCATCCATTGTATGTATCCATGAATAGTTTTAGTATCAACCTTGATTCTAAACAGATGCTCTGTTTCCAGGGAGGTTTTAGTGCGTACACAGACAAGTTTCAGATGTGTCAAGTAGATGGAGATTTATTACTGAGATTAACAGAAGAAGAATTGAGTGAAAGTCTTGATATGACTTGTCCTATAACAAGAAAACGGTAGGTTTTATAATATATATTAATATATGATGTATAAATATTTACAAATCAGCAATATTATGGAACTAAACAGTCTAGGTAGGTCTTACTTACTTAGGTCCTCCCGCGCCATATAGCGCATTGGGTGGCAAGCTGTCTCTATAAAGATCTGTCATTGGCAGTGTCTGAAGCCTCCTCCTTCTGAGGTCCTCCATGAAGGTATGACGCAAAGTTATATCAAGACGTCCCTGTTTGCGCTTTCCTCGTATTGGCCTCCATGTCATCGCAATTCTTGGTATGCATAGTTCATTTTGTCATAGAACATGTCCCGCAAACCTCATGTGACGCTTTGTCACAATCTCACTGAGTGTTCGACTCCCAGTTCAGCAAAGGATTTCCTTGTTTGAGATTTTCTAGGTAGGTAGCTTATTTTTACAGATATCCCCAGACATCTAGCTTATGTTGACAGTTATCCCCAAAGTATCAGATATTGCTTATGTTGACAGTTATCCCCAAAGTATCAGATATTGCTTATGTTGACAGTTATCCCCAAAGTATCAGATATAGCTTATGTTGACAGTTATCCCCAAAGTATCAGATATTTCTTATGTTGAGTTATCCTCAATGTATTTAGATATATCGATCTAGTTTTTGTTTGTAGACAATTATCCCAAATGTATTAGATTATATATATCTAGCTTATGACTTCTGCTGGTGCCCTGTTTGGCTAATATAAAAGTACTATCTACCATTTGACAGCTGTGCTGGGTTAGATGCCTATATTGCATGGTGGATAACTAAATGCCAAAGGGGATCTTTTAAAAGCCTATGCTGTAGCAAAGGTGCCCCCAGAACGGCAATAAAGGTTAACTTAGGTGCCATTTTGCTTTCACTGGCGGCTGATGGCTAATGAAAGAGACAAATAAAGCCCTTGATGAAGAAAGACAAAAGATAGACAACTTTAATTGACCCATGGCAAATGCCAGACAATAGTTTTTGTTTGCATCAGATGTGCTAAACTATGCAGCAAGCAACTAGGTTCTGGGTTCACTTGGTCCCATGAAATACTGCACTCATCTTTTGATCTTCAGATTTGATATGTATATGACATGTTTAAAAAATAGTTTAATAATATAATAATAAAAAATTATCTTGAAATTTTATATGAAAAAAAGCTTTAAATATTAGATTAAGTATTAAATGCTTTCAACAGAATATAAAAGAAATACAAAATACACACACACACACATACCAAAAAAGGTACTTTCAAGTCGTTAACCAAGTATATATTGTAATACTGCTTTAATTGATAATATTTAATGAGATTGTCACATGCCAGTAGATAAAAATTCATATCTTTTTTTTAAAAAGGTTTTTACGAGAACTGAGAGATTTAAAAATCTCCTCTGATTACACTTCCTGTGATCCCAGCATGCTTGGCGCTTGGCTACAGGAAGTAGGTGAAGACATGTCCCAATATACTTACCAAATGTTGAACACTGGGGTAGACAGGCCACTTCTTCGATTCATGAAGGACAACCACTTGCTGGAAGATTGTAAAATTTCAAACGGCATACACAGAATGAAAATTCTAGCCAAAATTGAAGGTATTAGTTCATAATTTTCTCTTTTGTTTGAAATTGTGAAATTTAGTGTCTACTACATGTCTATGTGACATAGAACTGAATTCTCAGACCATAGAACAAACAGTCTCATACACATTTGGGATTATAGTCAATGTGTCTGGTGGAACAGATAAACACATTAAACCTATACAAAATCTAGTCTAAATGGAAACCAGCCTGAATGTCTTTCCTCACTTCTACGAAGATGAAAATAGAATCTTCAGTGCTAAGGTCATGGCAGTCCTACTGTATGGATCTAAAACATACAAAACACATGAAATGGTAACAAAAAAGTACAAACTTTCATCAACAGATGTTTGAGAAATATCTTGAAAGTACAGGAGTAGGACAAAGTAGAAAACACCAAACTTTGGGAAATGTGCTGACAGAGGTGCAGATCGCTAGACTGGCCTTAGATTGAATTGCCCAGGAAACAAGACAATGGGGGAAGATTAAAAAAAAACATGGTGGTGCGATGTACTAGATGAAGCTGAGAGGGTAAGGAAAAAGCTTGGAAGCAAAAGACTATATTGTTGCAGAATGTCTTGTTTTTACTGAAGTCCCAAGTTCGATAAGGAGAACACAAAGTATGTTGTTGATAATCTGATACATCTATTTAAATTTAAGGGGTTCTGTCAGGTAATTAACTACTATAAGCTTTTTTTTTTTTGACAGAGTTAAGGTCTTCCCTAAGTAGTTCTGCTTCCTCAGCTCCACATGACAGTGTTGATGGTATGACCTGTCACAAGCCTCCCATTGATGTCTTCATAAGTTACAGAAGATCAAATGGATCTCAATTAGCTAGGTGAGTACATAAAAGCAGTGACTTGCTATTTGTGCTATCTTAGACACATTAAGAGTTATGGGTAGGTTTTATATAATTTCATTGACTTATTGTTTGTTGTTGTTTTTTTTGCTTAATCAAATTGGTCCAGAGACTGTCATTCTTTTATAATGATATTGGATTTTAGTAGATGCTTGATCAGGAAATTACACAATACAAAAAGACACTGAATAATTTTATTCCCATAGTTTCATATCTTGCCACAATTTGTGATGTTCACACTCATTGATCTTTAAATACTGAAATGAAAGCCATTGGAATTGTAGTATATGAAGATATTTCCTTCATAATGGTACATGTAAACACCATATAACCTAATACTGACAGATGCCTTTTTTCTTTTTTAATCTTGACTCTTTGTCACATTTTACCCTAACATATTTCATCTTTTCCTCCCCCACTTTTGTGTAGCCTTTTACATAAGATATCCAGAAATATGTGTGTCCGAGAGTTTCACATATGATGTAAGTACAGGATGTCTATTATCTTGTCCTGAATGCTGTGCATTCCTAGTCCTTTATTTTTTCCTCAAGGTTTAGAGACACAAACAGTTAGTTTTTTTACTTCAGTGCCTGGAGAGTTTCACCTATTTTTTGTAGTGAAAGAATGCCTGGTAAAGTAGTGTTCTTCTCTTTAGAAGTAAATAATCTTCTTTCTCCATCTTGTAGAGATCATAATTGTGCATGTTGTATTTGTTTGTCTAGTATCTCTTGAACTTACTTGTAATTTAATATTAGTCATTTCAGTCCGATGTGTTTAGTTAATTAAAAAGGGAATTTACCAAAATTTTTTTTTCTGGGCCTTCAGAACTAAAATAAACACTTTTGCACATTTAAGAAAATATTTTCTCTGTGGTCAGTGATATCTTCATACTCTTCGTCCAGTTACTATAGCAATGAATGTGGTTACTCCCTGATGTTTTTGGAAAACTTCTCCCTTGTGGCAGAAAGTACTTAATTTTGTTATTTTCTTCCTTTGCTAACCAGCTATCCACTGGTTGTCGCCCTTGTGACTTGATTTCTAGTAGAAATAGATTTCACCAGCATGTAGCTGAAGTTAGTATAGTCTTTTTATTTATTTTCATTTGCTATCACTATTTCATTAGAACCACTCTCAGACACATATTTCTGGGTGCTAAAAAAAAAGTTATTCATTCTTTTCTATATACTAGTAGATCTTTATACCTCACACAAGGAGGAAACATTTTAAAATTGTGTACAAATGTGTCAAAGAAACAATCTTAATGTTTTAAACCTTTGATCTGGTTGCATTGAGCCAGTTAAGATGATGAACTGACCTATAAAAAATGTATTTTGCTTCTCCAGTTTACTCAAAGTCCATCTCCAGCTTCGTGGGTTCACTGTGTTTATTGATATTGAGAAACTTCGTGCCGGCAAGTTTGATGAGAGTTTATTAGAGAGTGTCAAGCAGGCCAAAAATTTCATCATTGTTCTGACACCCAACTCATTGGATCGCTGCATTGGAGACAGTGAAAAGAAAGATTGGGTTCACAGGGTAAATATTTCCATCTTCTAGAAATGGCTCATTATTCTAGTACATATATATGTAATGGTAATTTATTATTATTCTAAAATATGTTATTATCATAGAACATTAATCTAGTATAAACCACATTCCTAGGTAAAATGCTAAGAAAATATTAATATGTAAATCAGAATGTCTTGTCTTAGCCTGTCTATATAGCTGTCAGCTGTATATTAGCCATTTTTTTACCTGTGGTCAGAGCTAGGTAGGGAGGTTTGTGTTGCAGTCGGCATCAGGCATTCTTATACTAGGATTTATTAGTAATAGGGATGTGTGGCTGAGTGGCAAAAAACACTTACCTATCTTTCAAAAGGGCTCAAGTTCCAATCCCAACATGGGCTGAATTGTGTTTGCAGATGACCTAAAGGTAGCATTGAAACAATATACAAACGAATTTGAAAAAAAAAAGGATATCTTGAATTTCACACCATGATTTGATTTATGAACTAGTTTGGTGCTGGTTGAGTGAACTAGTTCTAACCAGCTTGAGTGATTCACATCTCTTTAGACAGATTTACAGATTATCAGATATACGTAAGCTTCTTAATCCAGGTTGACATTTTTGATTTTCAGGAAATCACAGCAGCTATTGAAGCAGGTAGCAACATCATTCCTCTCTTGGATAACTTCAAATGGCCATCACCGGACACACTCCCAGAGGATATGAGAAATGTCTGTTATTTTAATGCTGTCCGGTAAGTCTTTAAAACAAATGTTCAGTAGCAATTGTTTTAAAAGGTTTTAATGAAGCTTATCTTATATATTACAGACGGATTTCATGTGTCAATCTAGTCATGCATGTTAATCAATGATTTAAACTCTGCTAAGTCATTAGTTTTCCTGGCTGATTTAGGCAACCCATTCCTTTCTCTAATTTCACTAGGGAAGAAGGAGCACTTGCATAAATTTGTTTTAGGGTATTAGTGTATAGAATAAGAAATGTGCGTCTATCTTTGTGTTTCTGAGTATTTCATTAGGTTTTTGGTTTTCTATTTGTAAATAATGATTAAATGTTTTATGTATTATTTCTATATAAATATATAAATACACTTTACTTTTTATTCTTCTGTCCTGAAGTGTCTCTAAGTTTAGTGATTATACTAATCATGTTACACTAATCAAAGTGGAAAATTTGTTTGTTATAAATCGTACTGCTCTTTTTTTGTATTTGTTTTAGTTTCTTTGTTTTCTTGAGGGATATGTTGCTACTGATTCTAATGCATTACTTTGTTAAGATAATAAATTGGCTTTGTATTTCATAAGACCATAAGTGCCATTAGAGCATGGAATGGTTTGCCTGAGCTAGCCAGGAAAACCAGTGACTTGGCAGAATTTAAGTCACTGGTAAATATGCATGACTGAATGCATGACGCGTAGGACGTAATCATCTTCTTTTTTGAAGTAACGTATTATATAAGATAAGATAAGAAGACAATGTGTTTTAATCTAATTCTTTCACTTTCGGATTTTTCTCTTTTAATTGTTTTGCTACACATCTAGTTGTCGCTTATAAAAATTATATTAATCAGACTAGAGGCTAAAATCTGGCAACAGTCAAAGCAAAAGCATAGATCAATGATTTACTTGTAAATTATGTAAATTGCATATTGAACTTTAGTAGTGTCTGTGTAAGATCGTGAGAATACATTCACAGCATTCACTGGGTGTAGTTGTCCTAAAAAAGTGGCATTCTATTTAATTTTATTACTGTGAAATCAGCTCATTTTATTTTCTTAATAGCTAGGAACAAAATTAAGTGCAAAGAGTGGATTCCTGCCAGTTGTCAAGAGAAAACTTATTTTTTGCATTAAAAGTTTGTACTAGTATGTATGTATGATGAACTGAATTATGTGTATTTGAAGCTTAAAAAGTATATTTTAATATATGTTGGTTACAGTCACATTCGCACGGCCATATAAAATACTTTTAATCTTTGAACTCTGACTTTGTTTTAATTTTTTGCCTGATAGCATGAATAACTCTATTTCAGATGGATCCATGACTATCAAGATGCCTGTGTTGACAAGTTAGAACAATTTTTGAGAGGTGAACCTAACCCTCAACATTTGGCAAACTTGGCCAGTACTGCAAGTAACACCAACTCCTCCTGTACCCCACGGCAGACAACATCAGGGTTTGAAAGCCCAAATTCTCCTCCTTACCAAAGAGCTCAGGGCTTAAGTAAGACAGCATCAGTTGAGAGTCCAGGGGAATCTTGATGTCTTTCTAGGGTTAATGAATAACAGCTGCACTTAAGGAGATATAACTCTATCAAAAGACAATAAAAAGTCAGGTTGCTTTTTATAATGGCTGTATGAAATGACACTTATTTGTCTCATCAACTTGCATTGCACTCGAGTACTAATAATGAATGCACTGATCTTGTTTTCAGCTTGCATCAAATTACACTGATGAAAACAGATCTATTGGAAACATTGTTAAAAACTAGAAATATAAGGGACAAACTGTTGAAAACATCAAATTATATTGTCAGTCTTGTCAGAATAGGCATGTGTGGGTGGTGTACTGCCTCTTCAAGTTTCATTAGTTATTTAGAAGATATTTACCAAGTCCAAATGTTGGGTAGAAAATATCCATTTTTAAGCATAAATATATTTTTGTGGTAGGCAACATTTTTAACAAAGTTTTTATTTTGAGTTTCAATACCAAGTCTCTAAACTTAATGACACAACTCTAACAACATAGTGCCTCCATGTTGACCTGTGGTACTGAATGGAATGTAAAGTTGTATTCAATGATTAGCTGATAAATGGATGCTCTGTTGATTAATTTGTCAGAACAATTTTTTTCAATCCAAGAATAGTTTGGTCTGCATTATATTCCCTTATTCCCTTCCCATACCAATACCTTTATCTAATGAATTCTAGTAGCTCTTTGTCTCTTGTTTTTCTCCAATGTAACAGTTTAATAACCTAGCCAAAGTTTAATAGGAAGTGACCTTTCCACAAGCAGGAAGTGACCTCTCCACAAGCTTGTCTTGTTTCTCCACAGTCCTCACCTCTTACATATGTGCATTTTTAAAGTTGTAGCTGATACTTTATGTCATGTTGAAGTAGTTTGTATATATTGTCTTCAATCACTTTTTTCCAATCTTGAAAGTTAAAATCCCAGTCTTCTCCAGGATTTGAACCCAAGACCCCAGGTTAGGAAGCCAAGTGCTTTACCACTTACTTTTAAAAAACACCTGTACTCAATATTTCTCGGATTTATCTTAGTTCTCATAATCAAGTCCTTATAAAGCTGCCCCTAGTTCACATTCAATTTTTAATTATTAATAGTTATTAAAAGTAATATTTGAATCCCCTAATGAGCCAAGAGCCAAACATTAAATGTGTATCCTGACAGCCCTGTCAGTAACAAACAAATATACATATTCATCCAGCTAGTTTGTAGTTTGGAGAAAAAAAAAATATCTTTTATTTGTTTTTTTTTAAAGTAATTTTTGTTTGTTTGACAATATTTACTTTGTCATTAAAATGTAAAAATTAAGGACATAGACATCCAGTTTCTTAATTTTTTTGTGTACACACGCACAGTCACATTTTGTGTACACACTTAAGAGAGTGCTATTCAGTGATTTCTAATGAAACTTGAAAAAAAAAAATACTAAAAGGAAGAATCACTTTGTGCGACTAAATGTTTGTATTTAGCTTTTATTAAAAGTTGTTGAGGTGCAACTGTGGAAAGTTTAGAAAATTGAATGATGTTTTGAATTGAACTTTGAAAAATGCTTGAAGTGCTACTGTAAAAAGTTTAGAAAATTGAATGATGTTTTAAATTGAACATTGAAAAATACTTAGTTTTTCCAAATGCTTGGTATATAAAAACAGGTTAAAATTTCTGAGTTTTTCTCACCAACCTCAAGGGGGAAAAATTGAGGATGAATGAATCAGCTAAGGCTTTGGTTTATAGAGAGTGAGATTACATTAGATTCTCCATTCAACTTCAGTTTGTTTCCAAACACACTTTTAAACATACACAGGTACATCAGTTTCCTGCTCTTTTCTGTTTGCCCTACAGCCCTGTTATGTAAATGTAACCTGAGCTGGTAATATGCCCTAAGCCTTGGCCTGAAAATGTTGGCTTTAAATCTTGCCTTTTTTTTTTTTTTGACATAATTGTGGTCTGTAATAAACTTATTTAGATAATTCTTTTTGCATGTAAAAGTCAGTCATGTAAAATTAGCTGCTGTACATTAGATTTATGTTTTGTTTTTATGCTTACTGTATAGAAGTTACAATTTTGCTGTATAAATGTTTATGATATACCACTGTATAAATCATTCCTTGTTCTCATTACTAGAATTATAAATTATATATATATATATCTTGTCTTCAAGTCTGAAAATTAATGACAAATGCAATATTTCCCTTGGCTACGCAGCCCCAGCTGTGATCTACATATTTTGCCAGGGCAAGCTTAACAATTGCTCTATACTGTATAAGGTAAGGCAAGTTGGCTCCTAAGTTTGTCTTTAAAGCGTTTCCACGCAGCACCTCTGTTACATTGACCACTTTTTAGCTCACCAAAAAAGACTGCTTTGGCATACCTTCGGCCCCCATATGGTATACGTGCCCTGCCCAGCATAACTGTTGAACAGTAGGATAATAGGACAAATATAATGGTAGATGTGTGGCATGTCTCATTGTTGTTAGTAGCTTGTGTGACAGTAAAGTACTTGTCACAATGTTGTGTGTATGTGACAAGAGATATGTTAAAGTCAAACAAATAATATGAAATTCCCAGATGAAGGTCTGAGAGTGAAGCATTATATTTATGAAATATGTGTCTAGCTATTTTTTTCACTAAGAATTGGACATTTAATTTTAAACAAAATATACTTTCAATTTTGGATAAATTGCACCAGTCACATATTTAGACAGATTTCTAAAAAACTAAAACAAATCCTATGAAACAGTCAAATCTGGTTAATCAGACCAGTAGTTATAAGAATCAAATGCGCCTCGATGTGTTTTAATTAACTGGATTTGACGGTATTTATGTATTATTTAAAATTTTCTTTATATAGAAGTCAATCTCAAGAAACTTGCATTGATTATCATTGAATCCAAAGTATTGAACAAGTCTTCTGGAGTAAACCTCTAACTTTCACTGTGATGACTTATCTAACCTTCAATGTAACAAGACAATGCAATCACTTTTTAATAATTTATTCGAGTCTGAGAGTTATTTTTGAACTTGTATACATTTGTTTGTTTTTTCTTTCCATGGCTGTATGTTTTCCCAAAAGACTGCTTGTTTACTGATAGAGCTGTTGGTGTATTATTTGACTTGTTTTTGCCTGTGACAATCATTAAATCCACTCCAAAGCCATTGTGCCCCCTGTCAACCAGGGACTGTGTATTTCACTTGACTGGAGATGGACCTCCGGGATATCAATGACTCACTGGAGATGGACCTCTGGGATATCAGTGACTGGAGATGGACATCTGGGATATCAATGTCATTAAAAGAATATATTTGTGTGTGAAATTATTTTTTTTCTAAGGGAAACTTTAGAATCAACTTCTAGTAAATGTCATAATTATATATATATATATATATATATATATAGAGAGAGAGAGAGAGAGAGAATATATATATATAAAGAATAATTGAAATATTATTGAGGATTTTATTTTAGCAATGAAGTTATGAAAATTTTTTTTTGCTATTAAGTTTTTAAATTTTTGACAGAATTAATTTTATGTTCTATTATAGTTCTAGGAATCTATTAGCCAAGTCAATTTCTCAATAAATTAAGTCAGTGTCTTTTTGTTAAGTAATTAAGATTTGATATAATGTAGAAAAAAATTTGAAGCCATGACCCCAATATTTATAGTATTACCAGGCATTAAAAATTTTTGCATCAACCTTTTCCAGTTTTGTATTTAAGATTGTGAAGTGTTAAAGTCACTTTACACTTAGAGGAAAAGGAACAAGCTCATTAGTACACTTACTTAATCATGCATACTTACTTTATCTCTTGACTAATAAACAAAATGACTAGACTAATTGAACTTTCATATGCATAGGGTGTACCATAGTAATTATCTGTATTTATATGCATCAGAATTGTTTTAAATGTTTGTAATGACCTACGTTTGATTGACTGAAACAGAATTAAAACTTGTTGAAACTTAAGAAGTCTTTGTTGTCAATGCTTATTTTCATTTCAGACCCTTGAATAGTCTTAGACATTTTTTTTTTCATTTTATTTGCTGCACACAGGTACAGAATCTTTAGAATCTTTGATTCTATCATTATAAGTACTAGACTTAACACCACTATAAAGTAGTTGACTATACACACTATAGTGTAGTTACATAGTAGACTAAAGTTACACTTCTATAAAGTAGTAGTCTTTACACCACTACAAACTAGTGGGCTAGCTGTTCCCACATTGTCCACTGTATACAGTTCTGGTTTGTTGCTGTCTTCATGACCAAATCTATTACTGGCAGATACAAGAAACAGCCTTGTACTGTTGGACTTCGAATGTCATATGCGCTATTTTGTTAGTCATCAGATGACTTCCTGATGATGATTGTAATTTACAACAGGCTGACTTCCATCTACAATTCTACATGACAAAGAAGAACATAGCCTACTAATGATCATGGGTGACTTTAATGCTAAGGTTGGCAATGACAACAGAGAATATGAAATGGGAAAGCAAGGACCAGGTGAGATGAATGATCACGGACAGAAGCAACTTAAATATTGGCACTACTATCTTCCCACACTGATTAACATGCATGACTAGATTAGCACAGGAACACACGTAGGCTCGCGTGTGAGCTATTCATTTTTTCCTTATTTTTTTAGTGATCTCACATTCCATGTTCCAATAGTGGGTTCCTCACTGGTTCCTGTGAACCCCTAAATATTTCACATGTGGCTCCTAGCACCATGCCACGGAAAACCACTTCATCTAGCGGGCCAATTAATGTGTGTGATTGATAATTTAACATTGTATTTCTGTGCGCAAAGCCTTTCGGAAATGGCTGATGTTCAGGATTAAAACGATAACCACTAAATTCGAAGTACTCGGCTCAACATGTTGTCAGACATAAAGTGGGATGGGCGCCGATATGCGAATATCTATCACATCAGTTCGTCCGTCGCCTTCCTTATGACCAATCTTTTTTTTTTTTTTTGGAAAATGTGATTGCTTTTGTTAAACAATTAACATAAAAAAAACACAAAAAAGGAACATAACATTTTTTTAACCCAATTTCTCTCTCTTCCGCATCCCGCAGCAAAATCCCGGTTACACGCTTTGCAACTAAATCTGCTTAGCGCGTAGGCCTACAAATGTCTCATGGTCTAATGATAGGCTTATAGACCAAGACTTAGAAACGGTGCGCAATATGTAGATCTCTTTATTTAGAATAGTTCCAAGATATCTATACGTCTTGAATTCGAACTAGATCTAATACATGGGGAATTACCCAATGACGTAGGCATATCATGCATGTGTGTTCAAGATTTAGATTTAGGCCTCCAAACCCAATTAAATTTTACGAAGATTATATAATTTGAAACATTATTATTATTATTATAACGGTCAAACCAGAGTTTTCTCTGCGTGCATGGTCAAAATTATAGTAGGCCTTTTTTTTTTTTTTCAATAAAGACATAGATCTATAGACCTATAGATACTAGGGCTTTCATAAACTAAAATTTCTTAGAAAATCGTTAGAGCAGGCTCGAGATCCGTATTCAGGTTTCGCAAGCTGAAAATAGAAATTTAAAAAATACTGAAATGAGTAAACTACAAATAGTCACTTTTAGATCTAGATTATTATAGGTATGTATTTTTTCTAGATTTCGTAAGACAAATTGCCTTATGGATAAATATTTTGTGACATTTTACGTCTCGAGATACTAGCTTTTCCCTTTGCAACTTCTTGTGTGGCTATAAAGAGGCCAATCCTTGATACACAGCTGCGGTTGCAGGTTGGGAATATAAAATCACCAGGCGCAGCTGCATTTTCACCCTTCTTTCTGCTTCTGTTGTGTATGGCATCTGCAATCCGAGACGCTTCTCTTATGCTCTCTCTCCATGTGGATCTATCCAGTGCTACTTTTTCTCATCTGCTAGTGTCGATTTTAAATAGCTTCATGTCGCGTTTTCATACATCTGTATATTGTAAAAGTGGGCGACCAGCGGTTCTCCTGCCTTCAAGTCTCTTAAATTGGGTTTGTTAATGTGGTCTAGGGGTGTTAGAAGAAGCAGTGGCGGCTCCATATCTAGCGTAGTTTGTAATCTTGGACTATCTAAATATTGCGGTTCTAGTTGTTCTGACATGTCATCTGGAAAGTCATAATTATTGTCAAACCTATTTGCTTTCTCAGAAGACTTTCTAATGTGTTTCCTGTTTCTTCTGTAGACCTGATTTCCACTTTTGACATTATATGATCTAGGCTTAATAGGATGTTTCGAAACTATTGTTCTTGGATTCCACTTAGCATTAAGTTGCATTCTGACTGCCGTTCCGTCTTGTAGTGGATTATGATTCTTAACACCTTTCCTCTTGTCATAATAATGTTTCTGAGACTGTTTCTCTGAGTCAAAGTGTTTCTTAATCTGGTGTCTTATTTAGGGGTGAGTATTTCCTCGCTTGAAGGTAACAGATTTCTGGGTCGGCGCCCGGGAGTAATTGTGCTGGCGACAAGTTAATATTAGTCAGTGGAGTAGTTCTGTAGTCTAATAGCGACAGAAATTTGTCTTCGCTTTTCTTCCACAGTTTCTTCACTGTCTGAATAGCTCTTTCAGCCTCGCCATTTGAACTCTGAAAATGAGGACTCGACTTTTCATGCTCTATTCCGTATGACTTACAGAAATTCAGGGATTCTCTAGAAGCGAACTGTGGCCCGCTATCTGATCTTAGTCTTCTACGTATTCCATGGCATGCGAATATATTCTTCACTGCTTCGATGATATCTGATGTCGTTTAATCCTGTGACAGTTCTGTGACATCAATAAACTTAAATTTGGGAAGTCAACTAGAAGCACATACTTTTTCCCCTCACACCCAACCATGCTGTATGGAAGGTCTGGTGTAGGTACTAGCAGTTCTGACACATTTTTATTCTGATTAACTGTCACTTCAATGTCTGCATCCTCTGGCCAAAACATGACTTCTCTGGCTCGCTGCTTACACTTCACTATTCCTAAGGGAGACTTGTGAATCAGATTCAGCATGTATTTACGTAGCCTAAGCTTGGAGGCATGACTATTCTTAGACCTTTGTATAGACCTATATTATATAATACAGGGGCGTAGCTAGAAATTTCCCAACGTTTGGGGGCCCGGGCGGCTTGACCTCAATGGGTGCCCCTGCAGTTGCTTAATATTAAATTTTCAATGTAAAAAAACACTCATTTGGGGGATTTTCAAATTCTCCCCCTTCCTCCCCCCCCCCCAATGTAGCTACGCCACTGCTATAATATAATAGCCTACCATCCGAAGTTGATAACTGGTCTCTTGAATCCCAATATGGCCTGACTTCAATTGGAGTTTCGCTTCTTGTGTCTGGCCAACCAGTCATATAATTACCTCCTGAAGCATTGAAAGTTCTTTGCTTGTACAGTCTTTAATTTCACTGTATTTTGAATAACTTACAGAGATCATATGCACTTTAACATAAGCTATATAGCTGCCTTAAGAATAACTTCAAATTCTGTCTGAACGTCGTGTAGTGGCTATCATAACTAGATCTAAAGTAAGTTGTGTGCATCTTTAACAATTTGCTGTTTGCTAAGATACTTATAGGTTATAATATATCAGTGCTTTTTT
>JADKLZ010003044.1:26662352-26674871 GCA_021533235.1 Biomphalaria straminea | reverse complement strand
ATTTATATTCCTCAGTTTTAGGGCTGGCTGACAGCAGGGAAGCTTTCTTTTTCATTCTCTTGGCCGAAGCAGCTTCATTTCTTTTGCATTCAGCAAAGTTCGTGCCAGCACGCACAGTCTGTCTCCATGCTGTTCGGTCTTGGGCTATCTCCTCCCACATGCTTTGGTCGATGCCCGTTGCCTTCATGTCTCGCTTGCAGACATCTCTGTAAGTTAATCTTGGGCGGCCCTTAGGTCTGGCTCCCTCTGCTAGCTCAGCGTATAGAATGTCTTTCGGGATTCTTCCATCTGGCATGCGCGTGACATGACCCAGCCAGCGTAGTCTTCTCTGTTGAAGGAGAGCATAGATGCTGTGCATGTTGGCTCGTGTCAAAACGTCCTGGTTGGTGACACGATCCCTCCAGGAGATGCACATTATGCGTCGCAGGCAACGTAGGTGGAAGCCATTTAATCTGTGTTCTTGACGCATGTAGGTTGCCCAACTCTCACTGCCATAGAGGAGTGTGCTTAGGACGCAGGCATTGTAGACAAGGATTTTTGTTGCCGTGGTCAATTTGGTGTTTTCCCACACACGCTTAGAGAGTTTTGCCATTGCTGCAGATGCCTTCCCTATTCTTTTTGTAAGCTCATTGTCTAAGTCAAGGTTGCTGGCTATCGTTGTTCCCAAGTATGTGAACTCTTGCACCACCGTAAGTGTGTGATTTCCGATGTAAATCACTGGTGTTTCTGAAACATCTTGTGCCAGGATTTCAGTCTTGGAGAGACTAATTGTAAGTCCAAACTCCTGACAAGCAACTGCCAGTGCATTCACAAGCCTCTGCAATCCTTCTTGTGAATGAGATATGAGTGCGGCATCGTCGGCAAACAGCAGTTCTCTAATCAAGATACGCCGTCTCTTTGTTTTGGCTTTAAGGCGTGCTAGGTTAAAAAGCTTTCCGTCAGATCTACTGTGGATATATACTCCCTCTTCCAGGGATTTGAAAGCGCTGGTGAGTACAACCGAAAAGAAGATGCCGAATAGTGTTGGAGCCAGAACACATCCTTGTTTTACTCCGCTCTTGATGGAGAATGGCCTAGAGGCGGAACTGTCAAATTGTACGGTGCCCTGCATATTTTCATGGAAAGCTGACACTAGTTTCCGTAGCTTGTTTGGACAGCCGATTCTCTCTAATACAGCAAACAAGCCGGTTCTGCTGACAGGATCAAACGCCTTGGTCAAGTCAATAAAGGCTATAAAGAGGGGCTGCCTTTGTTCTCTGCTTTTCTCCCTAACCCTAGCTGCCGCAGGGAGAAGATCATATCTGTTGTGGATCTACCAGCTCTGAAGCCACACTGCGATTCTGGGTAAACTCGTTCTGCCAAGATCTGCAGCCGCTTCAATATTACTCTGGCATAAGCCTTCCCAACTATGCTAAGGAGTGAGATGCCTCTATAACTGTTACAGTCGGTGCGGTCGCCCTTATTTTTGTAAATTGTGACAATGTTGGCATCCTTCAATTCTTGGGGGACCATTCCTTGCTCCCAGCACAAACTTAGCAGATCATGGAGTGGCTTGATTAGGGCATGCTTCCCAGCCTGAATGACTTCAGCAGGAATACCATCTCCTCCGGGTGTTTTCCCGTGTGCAAGCATGTCAATGGCTGTGCTCAGTTCTTTTACAGAGGGTGTTTCGTCTAATTCGCACAAAACTGGAAGTGGTGGGAAGTTAGATAAAGCAGTTGGCGAGATGACATTTTCAATCTGATAAAGTTCTGCATAGTGCTCCACCCAACGCTCCATTTGCAGTGCACGATCACTAATGATTGAGCCATCTTTTGACTTAAGTGGGGCACACTTGCTGGTGTGAGGTCCAAAGGCTTTTTTCATGCCCTCGTAGAGTCCTCTGATGTTACCACAGTCGGCACAGGATTGGATGTTTTCACATAGGTCCTGCCAATATTTATTTGCGCACTGTCTTGCTATTCGTTGGGCATCGTTTCGAGTAGATCTGAGTGCTTGTAAGTTGCCAGGGGTGGGCTCCTTCTTGTATTTTAGCATGGCTGCTCTCTTGTTTCTGGTGGCAGTTTCCATTTCTTGCAGACTTGCTTCAAACCAGTCTTCATTTTTCTTTGTTTTGTTGCCAAAGACCAGTGATGATGTTTGGTACATAGTATCACGTATGAGCGTCCAGGTTTTTTCTACCTCAGTCACTGAAAAGTTTTTGAAAGCTTCCTCTAATTTCTTTGTAAATTCGAAGCTAAGATCAGCATTCTTTGTGTTTGCAGTATTCAGGCGTGCTTTACTTTTTCCCTGTGATGAGTGAATCTTAGTAGGCCGTAGTCTTGTCCGGCAGGACACTAAAGTGTGATCAGTATCACAGTCCGCACTTTGAAAGCTACGTGTCAGCAGTATGTTTCCAATGTCTCTTTTCCGTGTCAGTATCATATCCAGCTGGTGCCAGTGTCCAGACCTAGGATGCCTCCATGAGACACAGTGCTGTGGTTTTGTCCTGAAATATGTGTTCGTAATGCAGAGCTTATGGTATGCGCAGAATTCAAGAAGTCTTTGCCCGTTCTCGTTCATCCTGCCTATTCCAAAAAGCCCAAGGCAGTCTGGCCAGGTAGTGTGGTCTGCGCCTACTCTTGCATTGAAGTCACCTAGAATGAAAATGTGATCTTTTTGAGGAATAGTCTCAATGGCTTCCTTTAGGTCTTCGTAGAACTTGTCTTTGTCCTCTTGGGGGGAACATAGTGTAGGGGCATAGGCACTAATTAGAGTGGCTTTTCCAGATGTAGTCATCATACTTATGCTTAGTAGCCTTTCCGAGCCACCAACTGGAGGTACAATTGTTGGAAGTAGACTGTTCTTGACAGCAAAGCCCACACCATGCATTCGCGTCTCTTCCCGTGCTTTTCCTTTCCAAAAGAAAGTGTAATCAGCTTCACGGAGCATGCCGTCTTCGGCCAATCGGGTTTCTTGGAGAGCCGCAATGTCAATGCCTAGTCTTTTCAGCTCGTTGTTAATGACTGCTGTCTTCCTTGCATCGTCGACCTGCCGTAGGTCATCTGTAAGACCAGGACACATTGTCCTGACGTTCCATGTCGCTAGTCGCATAATAGGAATTTTCTTTTTCATTTTTCTTCTTTTGTTGCTTGGTGCAAGTTTACAGCCTACTTGTCGTTTTATACTAAGCTCTAAGCACCCATTAGAGCAGGCAGGCTGTGGCGGATCAGCACCCAACTGTCTGGGGGCTGCCCAGGTTGAGGCGGGCGGTAGCTGATCAGTGAGGCACGAAGACCTCTCCCACCGTCAGAGACAACCCGTGGCGTCCATACATTACGCCAATCAAGTTGGACTTATAACCCGTAACTGTTGTCTCCCGTGTTTTTTTAGCCACTTTGCAGCAGCACCAGAGTGTCCTCTCCGGGGCGCATTCCTGGGCCTTAGATAAAGGGGTCATGGGTGGCCCATGCGTCATGATCCCTCTCTCGACCTTGCTGATGTGATCCAAAGGAACGCAACGCATTACATTTGGCACCAACTCAGTTGCAGAAGCTGCCGGAGGGAATTCCGTAGCTGATACTCCCAACGCCTAAGGGGCTTCACTCCTGATTTTTCCTCGAGGTTGTCTCCTGAAGCCTTAGTACCGCAAGGCAGCGTGGGTTTGAAGTCAGAGTACCCCTCTCCTAGATGAATTGCCTTACTAGGCTGACGAGCTCCATCTGCCCGAAGCTCCTGGTTTTGTGGCGCCAGGTAACCGCCTTCACCCCTTCACCTGTTAGTAAGAGCAGTTTCGCCGGGCTTAATATCTAAGCCACACGAGCAGGCCAGGTGCTGGACTTAGTTGTCAGAGGCTATCTGAGACGCATGCCTTTAGGAGTATTTTATAGACAATGGGAGCTTATCCCCATTGACACCCCTTTTACTATATAATAATATAATAATAGTATATACTATAAATCTACTAGATCTATATCATGAATGATAGTAATTATCATCATCATTTACTAACCCCTACAACATAACATATATACATTTTTGGTAATAAATATAACTACTGATTACTAGATCTTGATCTACATCTAAAATCTAGATCTATGTATATATCTATTTGTTTTATTACTATTTTACTAGACTCTTTCAATTTTAAATACTCCATTAATCTATTATATATTAAATTTGGAATATATACAATCTAGATATTATATTGTGTATATATATATCATATAATAGTTCTAGATCTAGTATTAAGATTTTAGGTGTAGTACTAGACTAGTAGTGTAGTTAATTAACAAAAAAAAAATAGACTTTATAATTATAAATTATTTTTATGGCTAGATGTAAGTTAAAAGTAGTATTAACAGTCTAGAATCCTTTGAGGATGCTGGTGTAGTAAGCATAGATGATAGACTAAGTACATAAAGATTTAAAGGTAGACCCAGAATGCAATGGATTGATGACATGGAGGCAGATCTACAGCTTGGGTTTCAGACAATAGGCCTAGGAGAGATCTGAATGGAGGGATGTGTTGAAGCAGGCCAGAGAACTTCATGGGCTGTAGTGCCACTTGGATGGTTGGATCGAGATGCCAAACAAAATAATTTATAGTTAATTAGCTAATTGGTTTTTATTGCTTCTTGTAATGTCAAAAAAAGAAATAATTGTGCAAAATTTCAGTTTGATTCAAGATTTTTGTGGGATGAATATCGTGTACAAACAATTTACCAGACAGACAGAGTGACTTGATATATGAGCTCTAGATAAAAAGTAACCATTGCCAAAAAATATTATGATATATTGGTTCTTCAAAGCCTTTTCTAGTTAAATTTGAGATGTAAAATGTGACAGGACAGGCAGACTGACCACACAAAACTCATTTTGGCTTTTAAAAAAAAATTCAGGTCATAATAAACAACACATTATTCAAACATTACAGACATCACAATGCCTTTTTGTTTTGCATGAGCTAACTTTTCTATAACACTGTTCTCAAGTGTAGCATGAATATTTGCTAGTTTAATATAAATGTACTAGTCGACCGGCGGCATACCATACGCCGCTATTTTGCAGGGCAGGCCTTAGGCACTGCAACCTATGCGACCGCAGTGGGTCCTGCACTTTCTTTGGACCCGTGCTAATGTTTAGGTGTTTAAATTATAAAATTAAACCATTTTATAACATATAACAGTTTTCCCGCGGCCTCTTGATTTACCAGAAGCCCCTGAAAATCTCCTGAAATGCTATTAAATATAGGCCTATGAAAAAGTCCTGGAAATCTCCAGACATTGTTAAAATCTTTTTAAAGTAAAAAAGTAAAAAAAAAAAATATGCTATTTTGTGAATGAAAATAGTGCAGATTTGGATATATTATTTTCTATTCACACTATGCTGCGCCATGGGATCTTCCCATTTACTTGTTATAAGTAAAGGGAATGCGTGAATTCATGAATAAAAAATTCTATGAATGGAGCTAAAAATGGCTAATTGACCGTAATTTACTCATGTAACAATGCTTTAGAAAAACAAATTTGAATGTTAATTTGATTAAAATATGAAATGAATGGACTATAATTAGTATGTTCATGTGCTAAAGCATGAAACTATCTTTGCAAAGAGAAGTTCTATAATCTTAGAGTCGAATTCGAGTTTTAGATCTAGATCTAGATCTAGGAATAGAGAGATGAGTTACCTTTCGTAATCATGTCTAATGAACGAATGTGCGTAATTTGTGATATTAATTAAAGTACTTCTAAAATGAAACCTGAGAGTATACTCTATCTGTGTATTGTTGTTCTAGTAAATCTAGTTTCAATAGTCTTACGACAAAATAATCTGGAAATATACTTTTAATATTATGACAAAAATTGAGAAGAAGAGAATTATATAAACACCACTTTCATTCACAAAATAGTGCGAATTAAGATGCACCAATTTCCATTCACACCTTGATGCGCCATGGGATCTTCCCATTTACTTGTTGTTGCTTACTCGGCTGAACTTTTGAACTTGTCTTTTGAGAAATATATATATTAGATTATTAATGTATTGATGGAAGGCTTTTAAAATAATGACTCTTAATGTGTGTCTGAGAAGTTCATTTGAAGTAGGCTGGGTTTTTATTTACCGATAAACTTGACAAAGTACAGACACTTAGATGTATGCCTTGTAGTGTGGCCTGTTAGTCCAAAAAGTCTCAGGTGTTTATAGATGACAATTTTAAGAACCTGTGTAGGTGTGTGACTGTCATATTAAATAAAGTGAATAACGCTAAAGCTGGAATAGAAATTAAAAAGATCAAACTAAAAAAAAATTAAATTAGAATAATACCCCTTTAAGACCTTTTGACCTGTAGGGCAGATGATGTAAAAGTCATCTGTTTCTATCGCAACGGTTAACAAGAGTGTCTTGTGGTCATAGCAATGAAAAATCACCTTTCCTTTCACCAATTAACATCAGGTTGGGATCAGCATTGCATGGATTCAGGGGCGTCCTAAAAATCTTCAAATTAAAAATCAGTCTTCGCTGAGATTCAAACCCAAGACCACTTGGTTTGGAAGCTAAATGCTTTACCACTCAGTCAACATACCCCTTATTATGATGAGTAACATTTAAAAAAATTTCCAGCTAACAACTTTTAATGCTACTCTAATTAGGCCTGCTAAATTAAATTAGTTGATAGTTCTAATATGACTTGACTTAAAGTTGTGGCATTTCATTATTGTTTGCATGTACTGAGGTTATTTGCTGGCTACTCTTATAGTTTCTTAAATGACTTGACTTAAAGTTGTGGTATTTGATTATTGTTTGCATGTACTGAGGTTATTCACTGGCTACTCTTACTACACCTATATGAACTTCTATTATGGTTGTTTGCTATTACTAAGATTGAATTGTTTTTTTTTAGTACCCTGAACTACTATAATCTGTGTATTGGATCACTGTTGTTTATTTTAAGAATGCAGTGACATCTTAGTGTTTTTTATTTTAATTTCTGGTTCAATATTGGCATGATCTTACCATTATGTTTGGAATCATCTTGGTTTGAATCTCTTTCTGATTCTTGTATATATACATTCCTTATGTAAATAAAGATCTAAAAACTCTCAAATCATCTTTGTCTTGCATGAGGTCAAAGTCATAAATTCTCATAGAGTCAGCTTGTTTGGATTGTGTCTGGTTTCAAGACTCACAGAGTTTCTCTTGTGTATTGTGCTCTTAATATTGTGTCTTACCATCTCCCTAATAAACTTGAATGTAAACTAAATATATATTGGAAATCTTCTTTGGCTTACTATGAACTCAAGTCATACATATATATAAACCAGACGCTTAGTCTTAAACTTAAACATGGTCATATGCCTAAAACTACAGTAGAGAATATATTGTGAGACTGAATCTAAAAAATGAGCAAAACTTGTAGTCTAGGAGTTTAAAACACAAACATAATCCTTTGAACAATATAGAATGAGTTTTATGTGACTAGCAGACTTTGCTTGTTATCTATACAGTTTTAAAGTGACTCCAAAGTAATCATTAACTCCTTCTGTACACAGTCTCAGTATGTGATGAACTCCAGTTGGGAGATGAGTTATTCCATGGCTGTATCAGGTGAGTGCTAAACCTCTCTGGCAACTAATTCCTTCTGATTCACTCTTATGATTGAGTTTTGTTCAAGGATAGTTGTTTCTAGTTTGAATTGTCGATGATGATGACTATTGGCTGTAGTTTTCTTTGATTGTATCCTTTTTGTTTTAAGGTATGTGCCTGTTAATTTGATTCCATATGAATTTTATCTCTTTGGTACAGATGTCAGATAATATTGAAACTGTGTTATCTGAATACAGTTTATTGCAGTTTGTTGTTCATTGTTTCCTTTTTATTGAAAGTCAGTTACAGTTTATTGTAGTTCGTGTTCAGTATTTCTTTTTTAGTGAAAGCCAGTTACAGTTTGTTGTAGTTTGTTGTTCAGTATTTCTTTTTTAGTGAAAGCCAGTTACAGTTTGTTGTAGTTTGTTGTTCAGTATTTCTTTTTTAGTGAAAGCCAGTTACAGTTTATTGTAGTTTTGTTCTTCAAACTTCTTGTTTATTTAAATCTGGTTGCAGAATAAACATTTTTTTAAAAGTATTATTATTAATGTAATCAACTGTTTCCAAATCTATATATTGTTATAACTCTGTTGGGGATAGGGATAACAGTGTGTGTAGTCAGCTGGCAAAAATTACCCAGGCAAATGCCAGTTGTATACTCTTTCTAGCAAGTGTACAAATCTATACACTGACAAATATACATGTTTATACTCTGTGAAGTCTAAGATAATAGTTCTCACATACATATCTTCCAGTTTCTGTCATTTCTTCTGTACTCTGTGACATCTGTCTGAGATAACAACTCTCACATACATATCTTCCAGTATCTGTCATTTCTTCTGTACTCTGTACTCTCATTACTCTTTTATCTTACATATCGATTGTATATGAGTAGAATCTGGCAAAATGAATGAAGCAGATGTTTGTTAGTTCATTTTAGGGAGACATCAGCATCATCTCAGCCTAAGTTTCTAGGTACCCTACTGCATAAAACTTAATCCTAAAGTCTATATTTCATTTTTCATAGGGGCGAGAAAATAGTGTGGTCTAAAAACAAATTTGTGAAGTTTTTTTGGTGTTTTTTTTCTCTAACCAATATGTTCTATATTTGTATCTAGATCTCAGCACTAAACACAACAATGGCAACAATGAAAAAACAAGAAAAGGGAGTCAAGATTGTCCTGGCAACTTGTGGGGAGCCAAATGTATCATCTCCTAGTTCACAGACACCATTAAGTACAACTCTTATCCCTGGACCAACTAATGTCTATCCTGGAGACGCTACAAGCATGGGAATGAAACATTCCAAATCTGATCATTCTGGGCTTGGACGTAAAGACAAAAATAAAGAGACTAAAATGCCTATGGGTAAAAAATTTATAAGCAAGAGTCAGGATAACCTCTCAGGATACAAGAAAGGCAGGCAGTTAACTACAGTTCTGGAATCGCCAAGGCCAAGAGAGAACGCTGCCTCTTTAGCCAGAGCCGAAGCTGCTCGGGCATTGGAAAAAAACAAAGAAAATACAGCTCTTCGAGAGCGGGAAAAAAATGTCTTCATCAAACCTAAACCTGTCAAACCTACTAGCATGACCAATATAAGAAAGGCTTCCAGTACACAGTCGATCGACAGAAATAGCCAGGGGTCTGGTAGTCTTAGATCAGCCACTTCTAAGTCTTCCCATAACATTTCAATCAAACGAGCTCAGAGCACCCAAAATATCTCTAAAGACAAGTTCATGAAAAAACGAACTTCTGCCCCTGCTGATGTAATGGCTTACAATGCTGAGCTTCTAGCCAACTTTGAGAAGGAAAAAAAAGTTCTGGAAGGAAGAATCTCAGAGTTGACTAAAATTGCGGAGAGTCGCAAAGAAGAAATAGAAAAATATAAATATGAAATAAAGAGATTGAAAAAGCCAATGGCAATGGCTGGCAGTGAAAGGGAAGAGCTAGAGATGTTAAGACATGAAAATAAACAACTCCAAGACAGGTTGACGGAGCTGGGCTTTCCTGCCGAGCAGATCACTGACTCTCAGAAACTCAGACTAAAGTTTGCTCAGCCCAGAATAGCTAAAAGTCATAGTAGTAGTTCAGATATCTACATCCCAGTAAGCACCAGTTGTGATAGCTTGTCCACAGATGGTAGTGGTGCCAAAATTGATTCTCACACAGTTGGAGATGGGCCCAAAGTGTTGATTGTGGGCACCTCTGACCTACGAAGGTCAACATCTCTTTCGGCTTCAGAACCTGGCATGTCGATTCCTGACCTTTGTGGCACGCCTGAGCATCCCTCAATTATTTCTTTGGACACTGCTAACTGGGATAAACAGAGCAATAAATCTGCAAACAGTGATGGATGTCTTAGTGAAGCTTCTGTCGCATGTTTGACTGAACGCATACTTCAGATGGAAGAAACCAATTACTCAACCACAGAGGAACTTCAGGCTACTTTACAGGTCAGTGTTTTAGCAAGTTTTAGCACATATAACTTTATTTACATCAAGACCTATTATATGGCATCAAAAGAAAAGATAATATTACTTATCCAGCCCAGTGTCACTGTTTGAAACAGTTATAGGGTGATTGTGTGATTAAGTTATTGGCAACAAATTCCAAGGTTAAATGATCCTGGTAGCGACAGTACTTAGATTGTCTCCTGTGATTTTTTTTTCTTTAAATGTAATTCTCTTTGTTTAGCCAACTCTGGGAAGTTCTAAGCTGGAGAAACCTGGACAGTTAAATTTAATTTCTGTCTCCCATTGAAAACAAAAACTGTTCACTTGCCCTGTGCATTTTTAAATCTTGAACTTTTGTTATTTTAATGTTATAGATACAATTTGTTCATTACTATAACTAACAGGTAACATAACAAGTAGTGTAATAAAAAAAGTTTCCAGGAAGATGTCATATATAACAATTTTATGTTCCATTATAATAGAAAATATTTGAGCATATGTGTTCTATATGATACATTACAGTAACCTAAGTTGTTTGAATCTTGTTTTCTAGTTAAACTCTCTGGTTAAGCATACATTTTCTCATTCATTGGCTTGAAATCATTGTTGTCTTCAATTTTTCCTAGACTTGTTATGTTGAGCCCTTAATTAATTTTTTTTTCAGTATGTCAGTTTCATATCTCTTATAAATTTCATAACTTAAACTTGTTAACATTCTATCTGAACCTCAATAATTGAATAAAGTATAGCAGCAAGTAGTGAAGGAAATGTTTTTATGTGAGAGTTTTGTGTCGGAGTAGGCATGTCAATAAATATTTGCACTTGATGAGATATATGGTTATGGCCAGTAAAATGGCTCTTGCATGAAGAATTCAAAGTGCATTTTTTAGATAGCTTGAACATTTTTTTTAATATATAAAAAAAAAACACAAAACAACAGCAGCACAACTTTCTTTAATTGAAAAATATAAATTAGTTAAAAATAAAGAAAAACTAACAAAGTTTCGAACAGGGTATTTAAAGTTTTAAATACAGTATCTAAACTTTTTAATAAAGTATTTTAAGTTTTGTGTAAAGTAATTAAAGTTTAAAATAAAGTATTTAAAGTTTTGAATAAAGTATCATCATCTAATTAAAATGCACCTCATTGCCTTGTGTCAGGAATTAAGTGATCTTCAAGATGCTGTGAATGAACTGACTGAAGAGAACACCAAGCTGACTGATGAGAAAGCTGTTCTCTTAGAATCTTTGTGTACACAGACTGAGAAGTTGGAGAACACAAGGATACAGGTCAGTGCACCTTGGAGTTTAGTTTAAGAACCATTTAACTCAAGATTGTGAAATTTTTAACTTAAATGTATTGAGCTGACTTTAAATTGTTTAGTTAAAGAGATAGTTGGTAGTTGTTGTTTTTTTTCCTTTTCTAAATTTTGATGTCATGGCTAATCCAAAACTTGTATACTGTGAACTATATAATTCATCCATTGTGGTTCAGTGATGACCACTTTTGTCATCCAGGGAGCTGAGACCTTTGCACTGGGGTTTTGTGCCTCCTCATGTGGCTGGTGAGACCTATGTGAGCCCAGAATGTTTGGCTGCACACTGGGCAGGTTATTCCAACTGGAGCTAGTGTCATTGGTCTTGCTTTTTTTTTCTCAAAAGCTTTTCTTCTGCCAGCGCTATTCTCATTCCTCTGCAACTTATGCGCCAGTTTTCACATTGCGGCGCCATGATGCTCTATCATGTGCTTCGTTTCCTAGGTGGCAGAGTCAATATTGAGATGCTTCGAGGGTGTCACTGAAACATTTTGTTTTTGTCTACCTTGTGATGCTCCCCTTTCTTTGACTATATAGGAGTTCTTTAGGGATGTAGAAGTCATCTATTCTGTGGATAAGTCCTGCCCATCACAGCTAAAACTGCTGCTCAAGATTGTTTGGATGCTTTGCATGCCCGCTTCTCATAGTATTGCAAAGGATCCATTCTGTAAAATGTCAGATGTTTAGATGAGAGCTTTTTCTCTATAGTTGATGGCTAAGGCAGTCATCATCTTTCCTTTGTGTTCTTTATGGGCCTCTGTAAAAACATGTCACTCACCACTGTCTCCAACTAGCCTTTAAATTGTTTCCCAACACATCCCTGCTCTCTCATTGCCTAGCCATGTTCTGTGTGGTCTGTCTGTCTTGTGTCTGCCAGAGCAAAGCGATGAAATATTTGTATGTTTTTGTTTAAACAGCTTGAACAGTTGAAATGTCTTCTGATTTCTGGGGAACTTCCTGACAAGTCTGAAAAAGATGGTCATCTTCTGGGGCTACTCAAGTCAGCTCAAGAGGAGAGGGAGGAACTCATGAGGAAGCAAATGGAATGGTCAAATGCTCTACAGGCTCTGGAAAATGAGTGTAGAGAGGCACAAGATGCTTTGGAGAATCTAAGGGAGAAATACAGGTAGGAAGCATCTTCTTTGTACTA
Source organism: Biomphalaria straminea (assembly GCA_021533235.1). Taxonomy (NCBI): domain Eukaryota; kingdom Metazoa; phylum Mollusca; class Gastropoda; family Planorbidae; genus Biomphalaria; species Biomphalaria straminea. Next base: position 26,662,386 of record JADKLZ010003044.1, on the reverse strand, counting down.
AGTAACTCTCTTGACTTGGACTTACTGCTAGATA
>JADKLZ010003044.1:26597801-26610075 GCA_021533235.1 Biomphalaria straminea | reverse complement strand
GTTACAGCTGTTGTTTCCGCTTTCAGTTACAGCTGTTGTTTCCGCTTTCAGTTACAGCTGTTGCTGCAGTTTGTTGTGTTATGTTTCAGTGTGAAGAGTTATGATTTTGTATTGCATTTTAATATACATATTTATTGTGTTGTGTTTTATTTGATTTATACATTGCCTCATAAATATTATTATTGTCTTATTTTTTTTACCCCGTAGTGTTACCACAATAGGTTGCTAGTACAACTATGTAATGTTTATAATTTTGTACATTATTTTCTGTAGTAACTTAAAAATGAATATTAGTTGCACTGTGTCACATTTGATATGGCTAGGCAATCGAATTATATTGTAAGCGAGTCTATTTATAGATGTTAATGTCAGTGCGTAGGTTATGGTCATATACATAAATAAATATAGACTGGCCAATAAGAGAGTTTTATGAAACATAAATTTGTGAATTGCTATTGTGTATACTTTATTTTATGTCTGTAAATTTTGTTTAATCTCTAATTTTTAAATTTTTCATAATTCAGAAATCCGAATTCAATAAATATACATGTTTTTAAAATGCTATGAAGTTACTTCCTTTTTCTAGTCTATATCTATTTATGTCTATGTTGTAACCTTATGAAGTTTGATTTTTGATATTATGCTGGTGTAAGGTTTCTTTCGTCTGTGTCCACCTGTTTAGGGTGAGACTCTAAAGAATTACTGTATTTCTCAGTTCTTTCGCTGCTTTAGCGTATTAGACAGTCCTTTTAATTTGTCTTTGCTTATGTCTCTACAAGGAGTTAGTTATGGGATTGGAAGTCTACACTAGAGACTAGACTGGCAGTAGGCCAGTATTATGCGTACTAAGTTGTTGCGTTGTGAGATAGCAAGGTGCAGAATGTTTTTTTTTTTAATTACTAATTTACTATAACCACAATATTATAATGTTTTGAACTCAATGATATTACTCCATCCGTTTGTCATTATAACTTTCATTCAATAATTATATTGTTAACAGCGAGCCGATTGTTTAATTGCAAGCAGGAAGGTGCCTGTTGAATGTCAGGGGCCCGGGCAAAGGAGCTTAGACTTTGACACAACCCTGACGGTTGACATGCTCCTCTGTTCGCCTTTCTGATTGTTAGTGATTGAAAGGAAACAAAGTTAATAATAAAAATAATGTTTAGAAAAGCATAACCTAGCTCCAATCACTACACTTCATTGTCTCCTTTATATAAGAAAATATAACAAAATCTTTTAAGGGACTTACTGTCTTTGAAAAGCGGCTCATTCCTCCTCGGTCCCACGAACAGACTAAGTTCCTCCCAAATTATCAGCATGTCCACATGACCAGTCCCCTTTGCTTAAATGTCTAAAGCTACTGACACATGGTCTTAAAAAATAGAACATTTTATTTGTTTATAAAAAAATTCTGTACTTAAAATCATTTTGAGTGGCTTATAAAGATCAAGAAACATATACTAAGAAATCTTAAAGTCCTTTGAATAGGACAATGCCATCACAATGCACAATTTTTGTTGACGAGGTTTACATCTTTGCCAGCACTAAGACTCTGCACCAGGGGTTCTCATCCATTTGAGGTCGAATGACCATGTGCACGTGTTCGCATAAGACCATCTGAAATTTCGGTTTTTCGTCTATTTTTCTTTAGAAGTTTTTTTTTGTCATGTGGGACACTTGACACCTTTTATTTATTTATAGATCAAATTACTCCAAACTTTATATATTCATATCCCTATGAATAAACATTAAAAATGTGGTTAAAATGTATTCTTATTAATGGTTGTCATGGCAACGGCCGCCATATTGGATTTTTGTTTATTAGTTTTTAAATCGCTAAGACTTTAAAACTATTTAAGCTATTGCCAAACAAAAATATACAATTTGTAGACCAATTATTTTAAAACATTTCCTATAGATTAGTTTCTGAATATAGTAAAAAAATTTATTTAATTTTTTTTTCTAACCTTGCTAATTTTTTTTTAATTTTTCAAGTATTTTATTGCAATTAAGACAAAATATTAATTCAAACTTAAAAAATGTTCTATAGAAGTTGTTCTACATGGTATAAAAAAGAAGCTGGACAAGTTTGATTGAATGATATGCACAATTAGTGAAGGAGTAGTAAAAAAAGTGAATAAAAATAGTATTTTGAGAAAATCGAAAAAAAAATAACAAAAAAATAAATAAAACTAATGTATATACCTTACAAAAAAAAAAGTAATTATTTGCCAATCGTAAAAATTATATTTTCATGTCCAGAAATGTTTGGGCTATTTAAATTAGGTTAAAACTGAAAATCGAAATTTTAGACCTTTTTACCCAAATGTAGTGTCCCACATAGCCTTAAAGATAATTTTTTTGGGGATTAATTACAAATTTAGTTTACACTTAATAAAATTACATAAATCTTTGGTTATGTAAATGCATCATGGATGTCAGAGTTACACATTTTAAATATGGATAAGACTTTAAAAATCAGTAAAATCACATTTAGGATCTACCTAGGTCTACGTACGAAATAAATTAAACAGTTGGATGTCACCTCTAGTGGTAATCGTATTAGGAGGTCGGAGAGCTAAAAATGTTGAGAACCGCTGCTCTACAAGTTGATAGCTGCCACCAATGTTTATGCAATAGCCCTTGTAGTACAATGTGTACTTTATCGAAGTAATTGGTGAACATTCTTGAATACTAACAAAATGTTTGAAATACTGTTACACAGTTTGTCCCTGCCGCAAGGATCTGTAAATTATATCCTAAAGATTTGACATATTACGCATTGAAATTGACAGCTCAGGGCTTTTAAAATTAACAGCTCTGAGCTTTTAAAATTAACAGATCGAGAAAGATTAAAAAAACAAACAACCCAACTCAAGAACTATATACTACTGTTGTAAGTACATTAACTCTTGATTACGAGTCGTGTATAACAACATATTTGTTTCCCTTATCAGGTAAACAACTATCTTGCACATCAGCTTTATTTTTAAACAAAATCTTTGTATAAATATTTTCTTTAAAGAGTTAGAACTTAATCTGCTGATGTTTTTTTTTTTTTGTAGGAAATTTATATCATCCACTAACTTTGAATTCAACCATTGATTATACTGTATTTACACATTGATTTCAAACGATTGTAGTAAAGTGTAATCGATAGGCTTAATAATGGATGAAAAAGGCTGAATTGTTTGTGGAAAGTGTTGAAAAATACGGATTCTATTTTTGGCATTGATCTCAGGTGCGGAAATTTTAGATATTTTCTAATTTTAAGTAAGAGTATATATTATGTAAGAATTTAATAAAGGAATCGGTGAGTCCCCAAAAATGTATAATTTTCTTTTTATAAATGAGTTTAGTTTGAAGCAGAAAGACATATCTCTGGCATTTAAAAAAAAAATCTATACACGGTAAGTCCTATTCTTTATATTTTTTTTGATAACGCTAATTTTTGAATTATATTAAACAGTAGACCTAGATCTTCTTTCATCCAAACAAAGACTGATTCATATTGTATTACCAAATTAATTGCTCACACACTATCTGGACTTTTTTTATATCTGGGGATGAAATTTCAATTTCTATATTACAATAATTAAAAATTTATTACAATGATAAAAGCATAATACAGCTTTGGAGTTTCGTAACATAATTTGTTACTTTTTATTCATGAATAGTCTTTGTTAATGGATAATTGTGTAAAGTTTCAACTTAATGTTCTATTGTCGATAATTATACAAAGGTAAATTTATAGTAATATCAACCCAGATTAAGATAGAATAACGTTTTAAACTCAGATTCAACACTATTGACACCTAATATGAGTTTAACATCAGATTTATAAAGAAGGAATTGATTAACCAATTATAACACAATCAACTACATCCCATATTTTTTTCATTTATTTGATTTGATTTGAATAGAATCTCAAGAACAAGTACATATCACAATGAACTCAAGACAACAAAGAACCAAGAAATGTAAGCAAAGTTTAAATCTACTCGTTACAGCTTTACAGCGGGCATTAAAATTTAGTTACAAGTTGAAGTTGTTAATGTTATAGTTTTATTACAAAGCTTCTATCAACTCACTCTGTCTGTCTGTCTGTCTGGTAAAAAAGTTTGAACATATTTTTTTTCCTCCTATCTCTCATTCTCGGATCAAGTTAAAACTTATTCGTTGAAATTGACAAGCCATGAATCAATAAAAAAACAACAACAATTAGTTAAATAATTGCAAGGGATTAATTATTCTATTTGATTATGAAAACAGTGGAATACATGCCACTTAGAGATCGTTTAATGACGTTGTGACACGTACTTTCTCCCACTTTTCCATTCTCCGGTCGAGTTGAAATTTTGTTGAATTATTCCTAGTCGATAACAAAGCACGAAGCAGTTCAAATTAAGTACAATTTAGTTAATGGGTTTAATTGGAGATAAAACATGTTCACATTTTTAACCAGGCAGGCAGAGTTGCTATAAGTTTCAAGAAACAAATAAAAGCAGAACACAATAATGTAGTATTGTAAACTGGTCCTTCAAACCTAGGAACAATTTTAAGACTATAAGTGCCTAGCCTTTACATATTATGCAAGCCTGGCGCAAGGTAAGAAGCTGACAACACACGAAGCGTGGTCGAGAAGCTAAGTACGCTTGTGCTTGGCTTGGCTACCTACTAATGTGACTCAATGTTCAACACCCAAGCAGAGTTGTGTCTACTAAGCGCCTAAAGGCAGCACAGAAAACCAAAACCTTCTCTCAGGTTCCCCCTCCTTCCCACTGGCCCACAAATAAGATTAGACCATAGCGCTTTGATCTCTACATGCATGAAAGTAGCGCTATATAAAACCTATAATAATTATAATTATTATTATAATTACCTGGTCTACTATAATATAATTGTTTCAAAAAATAATAATAAAAAAAAAATTAAATACATATTTTAATACTTATTATTCGTTACTCCTTGTTTTCAGACTTGCCTGACGTTCAATATATCACAGAACATAATGGAGAATTGAAGACACGTCTGGACAGTTGCCCTAAAAAAGAACATCACGAACATTTTATAAGCATGCAGATGTTTTGGGAAAACACGTGGACGAATATAGATGTACGATTCAAAGTTTTAAATCAGCTTCCGGAGTTTTTAGAATGCATGTCTTCGCTGACTGGCATGATCATTGTGGAACAATGCGATAAAACATTACAAACAACTACAGGAAGTGGATTCGTCCACAAAATTCGCAGGGTCAATCAGAAGGACTGCCCTTGCCATGAATGCTCAAAGAATGGGGTTCAAAAGAAAGGGTTCGCCATATTGACGGTGACCACCGTACTTCATGTCTTTGATAAAGAATCTCAGAAAGCTCTAGAAACTGGCAAGATAGTCGAGAACTGGGAGCCCAAAAAAACTAGAGTGAGACTGTTTTACGACGAAGAGAAAGAGGAAAACAAAACATTTATTTACGGCTACAAGCTGCTGGAGACAGACAAGGAGATCAACATCCACAGCGACTGGTGCTCAGTTGAATGTGTCACTCATGATATGGACTTAGTTCAAGAAATGGAAACCAAGTTGGACAAATATATGGAGCTACAGGGAGAGATCTATAGAGCATCTAAAGAACGAAGTCTAAAAAATTTGGTCATTATTATTGGTCATCCTCATGGAGGTCCCAAGATGATAAGTGTTGGGAAGCATACAGATAAAAAGGTTCTCAAAGAAGTCAGGAACTACCAGCAGTGGTGCAGCTATGAGTATGACAACATCACGTGTTGCGGTAACAGTGGTTCTCCAATTTTTATACTGGGCCAGCCCCTGTGTGGCTTTGGCTACTGGTTTGGACATCCACACAACCACTCGAAATGTTTTTCTGTTGACGAGAAGGAGATAAAAGGAGGATGTAGCTCTGTTGGCGTTGAGCACGTTGTGGAGACCAACTGAGTCCTTGGCCTTAACAAAATAATTGCATATACTCTGCAAGAGGAACAGATGCAGCTTCGAATCATTCAAAACACTGGAATCTGTGATGCTAGATCGAGATAACTCTAAAATTCATTTTCAGAAAAGTTCATAACCTTCTTTGAGTTCCCTTGTGTTCGAGTTGCTGTCAGTTCGAACTCTTCACTTCTTCCGGTCACAAATTTTCGACACATGTATATTGTAACAGAGTGGATGCTGTGGCTGAGAGGTAAAACGCTTGGCTTTCAAACCGATGGTCCTGGGTTCAAATCCTGTTGAGTACTTGGATATTAAATTTCGGAATTTCAAGGCGCCTCTGAGTCTATACAGCTCTAATGGGTACCTCATTAGTTGGGAGAAAAGATGACACAATTGTTAATTTTGAGTTACAGAAATAGATCACCTCTACATTATCTGCCCTATAGATCGCAAGATCTGAAGAGAGAACTCTTAGATATTTATGATATGGAATGATTGTACATATTGTGCTTGATTGTTACAAACTCGATATGATGACTCAAGTTAAAATGGTTGTCGGAGATATTTGTCGAAGCGAAGAAATATTTGTGATTTTTTTTTGATTAAATAAAAGACTTGAATTTTCAAGTAGAAATTATAAAACAATAATGAACAAAAACAATGAAAAGTGATTTTGGAGATTGTAAAAAAATATTAATTTATAAAGTATTAAATACGATGTTTGAAGCTTATCGTGTGATTGGCCTGACGAAGGCTTATCTCCCTTGTTTGTAGGAATACTAAAACAATCTATAAAATATGTTTTTTTCTAAAACGTCATATACATGAAACCAATTATCTCACCTTAATTGTTAAAAACTATCGTGTTGAGATAAGGACATTTCTATGCTCTTAATACATAAACAAACTAGCTGTTTACACTTTTCTTTGAAGTTTACATAGATTCAAAAATTGTTTAGTTTGGCGTTTAAACTTAACCATAATGATTATCACTTGTATCAATACAATCAATATATCTTCAACACCACTCATATAGCGAATACGAATGTATTAATTATTATACAAGTTGACATGGGGAGACTCTATTGATCTGTATACTTTTTATCTTTATGTCAATGTATTTGCGGAGAGTAGTTAATGATAAAGTTTCTTTTTTAAGAAAAAAAAAAACGACTAATTTTTGGTTTGAATAAATAAAGTATATCATTTATTTTAATGACAATATAGAGCCAAATTTAAATTAAACTAATATTTACATTTTTATACTTTATGTTCTTTAAGTCTCCACTGAAGTGTTTTCCAATATTTTCCCGCGGAACCCTACCGTTATACGTGAGGCCTGGAATAGTTAACCTGTTGGCCACCACATGAATTAATCTCTCTAAAAAATAATTAAAGTGTTCCATTAAAAAAAACAGAATGTGCAAAGTGTTCCTTTGAGGAAAAAGTTAAGGAAACACAGACCTAGGATAAGCCTCCAAGTGTCTCAATAAGGGCATTTCCAATATGTCTCTTTACATACTCTTTACAATTTCAGAACAATAGATGGTCAAGCACAAACCAATCCCAAAATGTAGCCCTAAGCTTTCTATATTTTAGCATTATCCTTGCATATTTTCAAGTACATAAAATTATATTTGAAACATTTTGCTGATCAAAGCTTAGGCGGTTATAAATTTGAGTGCATACTTGCATTGTGAGCTATGATTATGTATTCGTGATGCCGACGTCTCTATTTAATATGTGCCGATAGACGATTTTTAGAAAGACGTCAAATTATTACAATTACTTTTTTTTTTCTAAAACTGGTATAAGAGATTTCATTACTACAAGGCATAGGTTCTCAAACTTTTTTGTCACTAGGACTTCTTTGTATAAAGAAAACTTACCCCTAAGTGAAAAAGCTACATTTATGTATATTTTATTAATTACAAATGTAAAATAAAACAACAGCAGCATTTTGTTGAAAGAGCGCTTATTGAAGATATAACTTTTGTTCAAAATCTTAAAAAAATGACTTAGATAAAGTTGATGAGCTTGTAGTTAGTGCTTTTACGTTCAGCTTCATGTTTTTATGTTCAACTCAATGTTTTTATGTTCAACTCAATGTTTTTTTTTATTCAACTGAATGTTGTTTTATTCAACGCAATGTTTTTATGTTCAACTCAATGTTTTTATGTTCAACTCAATGTTTTTTTTTATTCAACTGAATGTTGTTTTATTCAACTCAATGTTTTTATGTTCAACTCAATGTTTTTATGTTCTTCTCAATGTTTTTATGTTCAACTCAATGTTTTTTTTTGTGTTCAACTCAATGTTTTTTTTTTTGTGTTCAACTCAATGTTTTTTATATTCAACTCAATGTTTTTATGTTCTTCTCAATGTTTTTATGTTCAACTCAATGTTTTTATGTTAAGCTCAACGTTTTTATTTTCAGCCTAATGTTTTCACGTAGCAACATAGAGCACACATATCTGTTTATTTTTCAAAAAATTAATACGACTTTCCTGACGGCAATAAATCCAACTTGTACCAAAAAAAAACAAAAAGGGAAAAGCACCCAGCAATTTCAGTACCATAATAATTTCTGTCCAAATACAGAATATAAAAATGGAATCTGATTTTGTAACCAGACTTTGTGGTCTCCTTGTTCAAACTTTGGCCTAAATTCCACGTAGATATTTCAGTAAGCTGCTCCTGTAATAGTATGGATTCAGCTATGATATGATCTGTCAAAGAGCGATAGCTTTAGTATCCAATCGCAATATTCAAGAGATGAATGTCTTCCAATCTTTGGTTTAGGTCATAGAGAGGATTTTTAAAAGCTTGTACTGTACAATTTTCATCTTTCTGAGGATCCGGTACGGTTCTCTCGCTGACCTCTGGGTAGGCGGGCGGGTTCGAGAAACACAGTTTGAGAACCACTGCCAAGGGGACATCAATTGGATGAACCTTAATTTGTTACACTACTGCTATGTCCAGGATTAGCTTAAAGTTACGTCATCTGACAATATTTTATAATCTTTTCAAAACCTGGTCTTGAGGTATGCGAGCTGGGACTGTCATTAGATGGTCTCGTGTTTATTACCTGCACGCTGCCATCCCTCGTCGTTCTGCGGGAGGTTTGGACTAGGATGTACATTATCTTTGACTTTAAAGAAACATCCCAAACATGTCAAACAAACATTTTTTTTTACAATTTTATAAGAGAGACGTTACAGTCGTTTTCGAAATACCTCCCTGTGTCCAGGTTCTACCCAATTTCCACATTCCATAAAAAGTTTACAAGCTGATAGGAGGAATTATAAAAAGAAAACATACAAAACATATCACACCTTCTATATAGATCTTATAGAGCGATTATTTGTCTCATAACCACCAATGAATGTTAGATATACATAATAGAACATGTTTTTACCTTGACATACTTAACACCGACCGAGAAAGAATCCTTGGCTTAACAAACGTAGTAGACCTTATACAATTCCATTAATAGAGCTTATGGTCGATTCCAAATAAATATTTTCTCATTCTCAAGCCAAATTTAAATTAATAACTTTTTATTTACTTCGAAAAAATTATAACAGTCAAACTAGAGTTTTCTCAATGTGGAAAAAGATATACATCGACTGGGAAATAATTTAAGATATGAATCCGACACACGAATACATTCGCTAATATTTACATATCCTTTAACAATATATTAAGCGCTTTTTTTTTACAAAGCTTATATCAACTCCTCTGTCTGTCTGGTAAAAAGATTGTACTCGTGATTTCTCCCACACCCAATCTGGGATCAAGCTGAAATTTTCCACAATTATTTCAGTTACCTGACAACACAAGAATCAATAAAAAAAAATTAACCAGTTAGTTAATTAACTATTTTTAATTAATTATTTTGTTTGGTACCTTGAACAAGGGAAAGAAATTGTACTTGACTGAAGTGGAGGTATAAATTAAATTAGTCCAAGACCAATCATTATAGACTAATGATCTCGATTAATCCCCTTTAAAAGTTGCGGCTTTATATATATTGTTTCGTTTCTCTCTCTTTCCTATCTCAGGCTTTCTGTAACAACTGCTCTAAACACACAACACATCAACATCAAAGAACCTGCCAACAAGAGCTCCAAAATAATCTGGCACTTTAATACAGGTCAAATAAAACAGCCAATATCACATACTTGGCAAAACAATAAAGTACTACAACTAAAATGTTACTCCGTACATCACCGTACAAAACTACTGTTTCTATCTCTACTTGGACTCGTACACTACACTTGAGGACTCACCAGGCCCGACTTCAAAGCCAGACTCACAGACCTGGTCTCCTCCGTGTCCTGTCTTGAACTGCTCTGCCTACACACTCTGTCTCTGGTCTCTCGTACACACAGACTTATGATCAGCTGACCATAACAGTGGTCACATTCGCGTGCAAAGTTCATGCCAGTACAGTTCTTTCCCCTTCTATATAGCACGCCAAACTGTTCTACTAGCCTGTGTCACACGTGTCCGCTGGTAACACACAGTTAACCCTATTGCGTCGCCAATAGGGTCGTAACAATATATATATATATATATATATGAATAATATATAGCTGTACATTCTTCTCTCGTCAAGTCACCACAATAGCAGAGTGGTTAGCGCGTCGGCCTGAATCAAGAGTTCGAATTCAAGATTTCCCCCATCCCACCTTTTGTAAATGCTTGTAAAAACCAATTACTGTAAAATCCACCCAGATACCTATTTCTTTGTCCTTACCTCTCCCATTTTTCCCAATTGGCCGATAAGTGACAGGATCACAGCGTGCTGAGAAATGAAATAACACTAGGCAAAAACAATTGGTAAAAATATTTGTAAAAACATAGATTTATTATTATAATATTCTGTTTATTACTGTTATTATTTTTATATTATGCATTATTACAAATGTCTTGACTGATCCAAATTAATTGATATAATTACACTTCAAATAAGGTTTTGTTTTTTTGAATATTTTTTTTTTTTGTTTCTCTTTATAAAAACTGCGAAAATATTGATGAGGTGCACGTCTATTATTAGGACTGTATATCTATATGTTCTACTCCTATTGTGCTCTGCGATAAGTATTTCAGTTGTTTGTTCTTTTCCTTAACTTCCTTCCATTCGGTTTTATCTTCTGAGACTTTCTTTTTGTGATTATGCGAGTGTCCGAACCAGTAACCGAAGCCAGTTATGGATTGACCAAATATAAACACAGGGGAACCACTGCTCGCTTTGCAGGTGGGGGCGTCGTAATAGTACCTGCACCAGCGTTGTCCACTTCTGACCTCTTTGGCGATTGCTTTTGATGTCTCATAATGCCGACCGATGCTAATCATTTTAGGCTGACCATGTGGATGACCGACTATGACAACAAGATTAACTTTTTGATATTCAGGTCTTTTCGACATTTCATATAGTCTTTTTTGCATTTCTTGGTAGGTTTGGAGATTGTTTTTTAAAACCTTCACCCGGGGTAAAAGTTCTGTGTCTTTGACTTCACATTCAATGGCGCACCAATCATTGTCAACATCTATCTCCTTGTCTGTCTCAAGCAACCGAAATTTTTGTAATTTGAGACACTTTTTTTCATCATCAATATCGCCTAGATTGTCGTAAAAAAGCCTGACTCTTACGTTAAGAGATTCCCAATCTTGCGCAAGTTTTAACTTTTCCTTGTCATTAAAAGTTTCCTTTATTTTAAACACATGATAGGCGGTTGTAAACTTCAGAACAGCGGTCTCTGATCCGTCAGAATTGTTCTTTATTTGTATTTTCTGTAGAAATCCTGTACCTAGGCTGTCTTCAAATTTTTTGGTAATGACAATTATTGCTGTTAATTGGCCTAGGGTTTGGATAAAGTTTAGCAGTTCCTTTAGATAATCATCGTCATATTCCAAGACTGATGATTGGTCAGGCCAATCTACATTTTTAGATTGTATAGCTAACCTCAGATCCTCAACAGTAAATTCACTTAACAATTTCATTTTAACATGTTGGTCTTTCTTTCGACATTTGGCTACTTTATTTACAATTGCTGAAATAAAGAAAAATTCTGTAACAGCCTACGATTTAATAGTGTGTTTATTTACTTTTAGTAATGTCCAATGGAAGCGAGAGGAAAAAACAAATTTAAGATATGAAAAAATCTTTAAAAGCTAATTTGCCGAATTTGTACCTTTTAACGCAATCAATCAATCAATCATTCAATCTATCTATCAACCTATCTATCTATCTAGGTCTATCTATCTAGGGCCTATCTATCTATCTATCTATCTATCTATCTATCTATCTATCTATCTA